>CM058047.1:58047955-58105294 GCA_030169165.1 Centaurea solstitialis | reverse complement strand
GATTACTTTGGCCACCTCATCCACCTACCCAACGTCTACATCGTTGAAAAAGATAAGAAACTAATCGGGTTTTGAGAACCCGATTACTTTTCAGCCTGCCAGCACCCATCACCTCATCTCCGAGACAAAAGCAAAAAGTAAAAGCATCAAGACTCTCTTCCAACTTATCAAAAGCAAAAGCAAAAGTATCCGATTCCTTTACGTCTCGACTGCCGCGTTGAAAAAGATAACCAAAAGGACCTAGGGTATCAGATTCTTTAAACCCACAAATTTTCATATATGTTTAATAAGGATTTTTATTATATTATGGCATGTGTTTGGCAAAAATAAGCTAGCTTATAGCTTATAGCTTATAAGTTAGCTTTTTGAAACGCTACTCTGAATAGCTTATGAGGAGCTTATTGTAGGTTTAATGTATTCAACTTGTCACGAAAGTGTATCCAACTTGTCATGAAATACATTAAATGACAATTTTAGCAAGTTCGGTACATTAATCGGTAAGTTTTAAAGTTAAGTACATACAATGATAAAACGTGACAAGTTCGATATACTCCCATAAAGTTAACCCTAATATTAATTAGTAAAGTCCAATATACCCTTTTTCGTCATTTTACATACTCATAAGATAGTTTTTGCCAAATATAATTTGTTCATAAGCTAGTTTATCAGCTACTAGCAAACTTACTAATCAACAACCAGCTTATCAGCTATCAGCTACACCATCTAGCTTATAAGCTACGTGTGCCAAACAAAGCCTATGTAAAAGGCAAAAGTCTATCAGAATATATTAAAGGAAAAGATAGTGTTATTTCCATTGGTGTAATAAATGATTAAGATCTTAAATTTAGTTGTCATGTTTATATGTAGAACAAAATGATTAACATTAGAAAGATTGGGTGAAAAATAACATTACAACTGACAAAAACATTGAATTGTAAAACATTACATTATACGCGTGAAATAATCGCATTACAACGTAAAACATGACAACTTAATTTAAGGATGAGAGTTTGGGCAAGTGGTCCTGTTATGTCCGGGTTGCATGCATAATCCACATCTTCTGATAATTGGTTCGTTTGGATCACAGACGTCCATCTCATTACGTATTCTCCGCGTGCGTCTCCTGCCTGCAGATGTGGAAAGTCTTGATGCATTGGCTCTTATTCTCCAACCTGGGTCATTCCAGTAGTCAACATGAGGAAGCGGCATAAAGTCACTTTGGTATTGCCGTTTGTACGTTCTCGTTGTGTACAATTTATGCACAAGTGTATGTGGGTTCTCTCCCCTTTGACGACAAACGGCAATACCATGTGAACAAGGGAATCGATGTATTTGCCACTTCCCACACGTACACGTACGTTTACCGTAGTCGACAGTGTAGTCGTTTTGCATCCTTGAGACCACTCTGTAAACGCCGGTCGTGTAGCCAAACTCTGTAATTGTGTGCCCTTGTGCATATCGGTTGCGCTTGTTGAATTGTTCCCACATACGTGGGGGTAGGGTCGTCGGGCAGTTACTAGCGATCTCTGTATGCTTCCTAAAATGTTGGACGGCTTTATTGAATGTGAAATCAATTAAAGCCTTAATAGGAAGAACCCTCGCTCCACGCAAGACACTGTTGAAACTCTCTACAATATTTGTTGTCATGTTTCCCCAACGACAATTATTTGAGTCATACAGAAGCGTCCACTTAGAAGTATCGATCTCTTTCAGGTACTCCCATGCATCAATGTTGATCTCTTTTAACTCACGTAGGGCTATCAGATATTTCCGCTTCTGCGACGTACAACCCATTTCGTAACAAAGTTTCTTCAATCGGTAGCTCTTGAACTGCCTCATGAAGTTGCTTTGAATATGCGGGAGACAAAACCGGTGATATGCAAAAGGCTCCTTCCATTCATCTAGATTGCTCATTGCGTTAAGAATCCCATTGTGCCTATCAGAAATGACACACAACTGTCTGTTACTGTTATTTGCAACGTACCACCTTAGATTCTTAAGAAACCAATTCCAGCTATCCACCATCTCCTCATCAACAATGGCATACGCGAGCGGTAAAATATGATTGTTGGCGTCCTACCTCAAGAAAAAATAAATCCATTCAGAAGAGAAATAATTATTGTAAAATTGCATGTATTCTGTCTCATGTAAATCACAGTAATGTTTAAAAATAATCTAAACATAATAATTTTATAAAATAATTAAAAATTAAATTTATTAAAACAAGTTACAAAATATATATAAATAGCATATTAATAAACAAATTTACAAATTACCTTTGTTACCGCAGTCAGGAGCTTCCCCTTATATGAACCCTTTAAATGGGTCCCGTCTACGCATATCACAGGAATGCAGTATTGAAACGCTTCGATAACGGGTCCAAAAGCCCAAAAAACGTATTTAAAGGTATTGATATTAGACGAGCTATTCGGGTCATGCGACCACACAACAACCGTGTTAGGGTTAGATGTTTCTAAAGCATGAATGTATCTCGGTAACACCTTAAAGTTGCTCTCCCAACTCCCGTATATGGTTTCGATAGCCTTCTTCCTAGCCCGCCATCCCTTGATGTATGATATATCAACATGCATGTTGTTTTTAACATCAGCTTGGATCTGCTTAACTCGATAGGCAATATTTGCACGGATCGAGTGTAGGATATGAGTGGCTATCACCGATGACTTCAAACTTCGGTTGTTGTGAGCAATAACTGTCCCATAGCAAATGTGAGCAGGCACCCAAGTTCTGATTTGCCACAAACATTGCTTCTTCTTTTTTGTTGCACGAACTTGCCAGTTACATGGTGCACCAGGTGTAGGGTATTCAGTGTTGTTCCTCGGGTTTTGAGTGTAGCAAACCGCTCTCCATAATGCCTTTTTGCTTTCAAGAACTACAAGCTCCCTATGTTGTGATATATGCCATCTCCTAATCGCTTGTATCAGCTCTTGTTTGCTAGAGAAATACATACCAGCCCGAATCACATTTGGTGTCGCTGCACTCCAAAAATCCATTTCATCCTCCTCATCATCAAATACGGGGCCTGAATCATCAGCCTCCGTGTTTGGATGTGTGTCCCATTGACTAAAGTCATGCAAAGAAGGTGAAGGACCTTGCTCTGCATGGGTGCCTTCATCGTCATCGTCATCAGAATCTTCATCCTCCTTGCTATCATAAAATTCATCTCTCGTCTCTTCACTTCCTTCTGAGCCATTTTCTTCGGATCCATCCAACGCTTCTTCTTCTTCTTCTTCTTCAGGGCCAGATTCATCAATAGGAAAAGTAGAGGTCGATGCACCCATGATATCAACTTGTTGCGGTGGTGGCATGAGATTTTGGAGCATCTCGACAAACCCAACATGTTGCGGTGGTGGCATCATATGCTCCATGTTCACTATAATATTACCCCAATAGTTTTCTTGGAGCTCGGCGAAGTAATATAATGAATCTAAGCTTTCATCCCCCAGAATTAGGGAAGTATCTGAATGCCCTTGAAAATCATAACATAAGTATAGTTTCAACCTATATTCTTCTTTTGAGACCATGACATGCCTATAAACCAAGTCAAGAAAATCTTCGTAATTAAGCTTTTCTTTAAAAACGATAACAGTTTTGTATGTGGATTCATCATATTGCACCTGGCCATTATGATAGTGTATGTTTCCACCCCAATACAAGTTCACCGCAAATGGATTACGCAAATAAACCATAATGTAGAAGGGTTATGTGTATGTTTGGAAGGTGTTATTTTTTGTTAAGAAGAAAGTTTGAGTTTGAGGGTTTGTGTATACTGCATACATATATATTAAGAAAGTAAACAAACCCTACTACCACTAGTACAAATTTGCTTTTTTGCCACGGTTTTGAAATTCATGTTAGTCACGCTCAGGTATAGAACCGTGACTAAAAGTCATATATAAAATTGGAGTATTTTTTTAGCCACGATGTAACTCAATAACCATGACCATTAGAAAACATGTTTAAACATAATGTCATGGTTTAAACAAAACCGTGACTAAATTGTCCGTATGGCCACAATTTTTTTGTCGTGGCAAGTAACAATTAAAAACCGTGGCCATAGATGTATATATAGTCACGGTTTTTCTGTGACAATTATTATTTGTGACCATAGACCGCATATGGCCTCATGAAGTCATTTTTCCGTGACCAAAAGAATATACATATTTAGCCACGAGAATCTGTAAAACGTAGCCAAATGTCATGGGTATTTGTAGTCATAGCCACGGTTTATTGTATGAAGCGTGACAATATGTGATGATTTCGTCACAGTTAATATGAAATGTGTGTAGCTATTAATATAGTTAAAACCATGATTAAATAATTTTATTTTCACTAAAAGCTGACCAATAGCTATGCTTATACATAATCAATTGTGTGACTAATAAATAGTTAACATCATGATTTTTAATATTTCGCATGACCAAAAGGCATTTAATACTCACGCTTCTAAAATATAAGTGTAACTATATGTCTTGAATTAGCCACGGTTTATTCTGTATGTGACAAAAAGATACCTATAGCCACGTTTTTAAAAATTAAGTGTAACTATATGTCATGAAGTTGGCCATGGTTTTTAACTATAACACTCGTAATTTTAAACCAATTTTTTTTTAAAACAAAGAATTTATATAAATAAAATGCTTAAGAAATCATTCCTACGGTTTAATAAGTGAATCATCCGAAATCCCCAAGAATTTAATAATTAATGTTAACCAAGTAAAAAAAACGATAAACACCTAATCGGAATGCCGTTTAGCCGAAACCTTCAAGCCGGAGCTTTGCCTCGATCGTCAACCGTACTCGCACCTAAAAAAAAGTTTAAACAATTGAGGGGTAAGCACAACCGCTTAGTGAGCAAGTAATCACATACAATATATCGCAACAAATATATATACACATCTCATCCACTTTAAAATATCACATCTTAACGGTTTCCCGCTCTTCGGACCATCCCGCAGCCCGACCTTAGTGGTTACCCACTCTTCGGATCATCCCACGACCCGGCCTTAGCGATTACTCGCTCTTCGGGTTATCCCGCAACCCGGCCCAACATATCTCATCAACATATATATATCAATTACCATATAAGCATGTAAAAACCCACTCACCTGTTTCTCGATCTGTCTCTCGATCTGTATCTCTTTCTCTCTTTCTTTCCTCTTAAGTCAACAAAAGGCTTTTGCCTTTATCTGAACTCCTATTTCCTTATTTAAACTACTAGATGGGCCAAAACAAGCCTAATTGGACTCAATTTCTATTGTTTTTATCTTTTAACCCAAACACTTAAACACTTATATTTTATTTTATTTTATAAAAATCTGATCACTCTTTCATAGATTTATATGTATCTATTTAATCTTATGGGCCAAAGCCACTCTTTCCTAATTACAACTCTAAACTAGGCCCAACTCAAGGTATCCACTAACTAAATTAATTTGATAAACCAAGACAATAAAAGAAACCGAGCATCAAGCACGGAATAAAGAGTTTAAGGGTTTTGGGACGTTACAACTCTCCCCCACTTACCAGGATTTCGTCCCCGAAATCAATCGGAGAAAAGCTCCGGGTAATGCTCTCGCATTTCAATTCTATTATAAACGATCGATACAATAAACAAATGAATCCTTCAAGAGATATGGAATGAGAGCGTAAGGTAAAAACTCGTTCGAGAAGTAATTGATAATTAGTACCCCCAAAGTTGAATATTGATTACTACAGCCACACCACTGAGTACAATCACAGAATCAATCCTACCACCCCATAAATAACTCAAATTTCTCATAATTACATAAAATTAGTACCCTAAGTTTGAACAGGGAACACATCATGCATCCTATTGTATCCATAACCACATAAATAAAATCGTACCACCCCTAATTCCCTCATGCTTATCGGATATCATTATAAAGCCTTTTAAGGACATAAGTCAAATTACTCAATATATAACAGGATCAATTGGCCTTTTATCAAATAAGCGAAAGTAATACGAAAGAATACCACAAAAAACACTAATTCACAAAATGTAAGGCATAACCTTCCAAATGGCGATCCAAAACAGGAACTAAATCATAATACATCAAATTCTATCAAACAAGTAAACAACAATAACATGCAATTAAACTAAGTTATAGATAAACAGAATGAATATCAAATCGAAGAATTCAGCATGCATAAACATGGAACAGATGAACAATCAAACAGATATGAAAGTAACGAATGAGTGATTAGGGTGTGGAGTGACTTACCGGCAGAGGGGAGATCGAACAGGCTAAGATTAAATAAATAAATTAAAAAAAAAACTAGAACTAGGCTCAACTTGGCGAACTTTTACATGCATTTATACAAACTTTTACATATTTGATAATAGTTTTTTTTTTAACCATTCGTTCTTGGTGAACATATGCCAATTGTTGTGTGTTTATAGATAAACATAGGAAAAAAACTCACAACTTGTCACTAATGTTAACTGAGCATTTAGGGTACCAAAACAGAACCTATAGATGCAATAATCGATAGCTTAGATAACCTATTAAGATGTAAAGGTGCATTAATCCATAACTTAATTAGAGAACACAAAAAAAATAAAAAATGAAGTTACGATGAAAACATTGTATTGTTGTCAAGGGTGAAGCGAGGAATTTGGGACATGGGGAGCGTAGATAAGAATCGTCTCCTCGTATCACTTACTTGCCTCATCCCCTGTCCCTATTGGTTGATGTGATCATTGTCACGAGGAGCGGTACTGTATCATTTTGGTTACTTTACAAGTTGATCAACTATGGTGAATAATGAGATAAAATTACCTCAAAGCAACACCATATTTCTGACCAAACTTCTCAAGTTAAGCTTCTCAAGTTAAACGATCACACTCAAAAGAAATAATAGACCAAAAGTGTTCACTATAAACATACCAAACTGCCCAGCCATTACAATTTAATAATACTCTTTTTAAACAGTAAAAAGAGTACTCCATTTTTATTTTATATCTCGAAGTAAAAGAATGCTTCATATTGTAAACCAGAACCATTACTATCTACTAATCATTATCAATAGTTGCAACTTTCAAGCAGGTATAGTTTCAATTTTCATTTTTCAAGCATGTATAGTTTCTCAAGCAGATTTGTAGGTGTAGTTTTAAATTTTCAAATTGAAAACATCTAAATAGGATGAAGCTTCTAAGATTGAAATTAACACACTGTGATTCCGTGTGTGTTAATATTAAACATAATTTATACCATCTTAAAGAAAACAAGAATATCGAAGCCCTAGCCCTAACCGTATCTTTAAGCTACTAGTGCTCATGCAAGTATCTACCTCTAGTCTTAGTGCGCATGCAAAATCATAGATAAGTTCACACCTTCCACATAAGTACTATGCGTATTAGCTAACCACATAATTGCTCATCCCTAACTGTCATCAATGAGTTAAAGTCTCCAGGACTTAATCAATCCCAACCCCCACACAGATGTTTATAGTAATACTATTATTGGCGCCGTATTACTATAACCATCCATTCATGATAGTCAAATCAGGATCACCGGGCACCAATCAAACAAGAACATGCCCGATAACCCGTCCTCAACATACCAAGGTGTCTACGTTTGGGTTTGATACCATCCTAACTAAACCTTAACTTATCGACTAAGCAGGTACTCGCAAACATAACACTATCCCACAGAACCCATTATATCAATCCACATAATACTATGCATAATAACATGTTTCCTCATACACAATTTACTTCTACATCATGCGTGTGTATATATATATATATAAATTTAAAAGCTTAACTATTGCTCACCTCCGTCTTGACGGTTCCGCTGGCCATTCCGATCCTTAATTAATCCCAAAATCACCTAGTTTAAGTCCAACCACACACACACCCACCAGTGTGTATGCTGATTCTCTTAAACCTAGGCTCTGATACCAAGTTATAACACTCGTAATTTTAAACCAATTTTTTTTTAAAACAAAGAATTTATATAAATAAAATGCTTAAGAAATCATTCCTACGGTTTAATAAGTGAATCATCCGAAATCCCCAAGAATTTAATAATTAATGTTAACCAAGTAAAAAAAACGATAAACACCTAATCGGAATGCCGTTTAGCCGAAACCTTCAAGCCGGAGCTTTGCCTCGATCGTCAACCGTACTCGCACCTAAAAAAAAGTTTAAACAATTGAGGGGTAAGCACAACCGCTTAGTGAGCAAGTAATCACATACAATATATCGCAACAAATATATATACACATCTCATCCACTTTAAAATATCACATCTTAACGGTTTCCCGCTCTTCGGACCATCCCGCAGCCCGACCTTAGTGGTTACCCACTCTTCGGATCATCCCACGACCCGGCCTTAGCGATTACTCGCTCTTCGGGTTATCCCGCAACCCGGCCCAACATATCTCATCAACATATATATATCAATTACCATATAAGCATGTAAAAACCCACTCACCTGTTTCTCGATCTGTCTCTCGATCTGTATCTCTTTCTCTCTTTCTTTCCTCTTAAGTCAACAAAAGGCTTTTGCCTTTATCTGAACTCCTATTTCCTTATTTAAACTACTAGATGGGCCAAAACAAGCCTAATTGGACTCAATTTCTATTGTTTTTATCTTTTAACCCAAACACTTAAACACTTATATTTTATTTTATTTTATAAAAATCTGATCACTCTTTCATAGATTTATATGTATCTATTTAATCTTATGGGCCAAAGCCACTCTTTCCTAATTACAACTCTAAACTAGGCCCAACTCAAGGTATCCACTAACTAAATTAATTTGATAAACCAAGACAATAAAAGAAACCGAGCATCAAGCACGGAATAAAGAGTTTAAGGGTTTTGGGACGTTACAACTCTCCCCCACTTACCAGGATTTCGTCCCCGAAATCAATCGGAGAAAAGCTCCGGGTAATGCTCTCGCATTTCAATTCTATTATAAACGATCGATACAATAAACAAATGAATCCTTCAAGAGATATGGAATGAGAGCGTAAGGTAAAAACTCGTTCGAGAAGTAATTGATAATTAGTACCCCCAAAGTTGAATATTGATTACTACAGCCACACCACTGAGTACAATCACAGAATCAATCCTACCACCCCATAAATAACTCAAATTTCTCATAATTACATAAAATTAGTACCCTAAGTTTGAACAGGGAACACATCATGCATCCTATTGTATCCATAACCACATAAATAAAATCGTACCACCCCTAATTCCCTCATGCTTATCGGATATCATTATAAAGCCTTTTAAGGACATAAGTCAAATTACTCAATATATAACAGGATCAATTGGCCTTTTATCAAATAAGCGAAAGTAATACGAAAGAATACCACAAAAAACACTAATTCACAAAATGTAAGGCATAACCTTCCAAATGGCGATCCAAAACAGGAACTAAATCATAATACATCAAATTCTATCAAACAAGTAAACAACAATAACATGCAATTAAACTAAGTTATAGATAAACAGAATGAATATCAAATCGAAGAATTCAGCATGCATAAACATGGAACAGATGAACAATCAAACAGATATGAAAGTAACGAATGAGTGATTAGGGTGTGGAGTGACTTACCGGCAGAGGGGAGATCGAACAGGCTAAGATTAAATAAATAAATTAAAAAAAAAAACTAGAACTAGGCTCAACTTGGCGAACTTTTACATGCATTTATACAAACTTTTACATATTTGATAATAGTTTTTTTTTTTAACCATTCGTTCTTGGTGAACATATGCCAATTGTTGTGTGTTTTATAGATAAACATAGGAAAAAAACTCACAACTTGTCACTAATGTTAACTGAGCATTTAGGCTACCAAAACAGAACCTATAGATGCAATAATCGATAGCTTAGATAACCTATTAAGATGTAAAGGTGCATTAATCCATAACTTAATTAGAGAACACAAAAAAAATAAAAAATGAAGTTACGATGAAAACATTGTATTGTTGTCAAGGGTGAAGCGAGGAATTTGGGACATGGGGAGCGTAGATAAGAATCGTCTCCTCGTATCACTTACTTGCCTCATCCCCTGTCCCTATTGGTTGATGTGATCATTGTCACGAGGAGCGGTACTGTATCATTTTGGTTACTTTACAAGTTGATCAACTATGGTGAATAATGAGATAAAATTACCTCAAAGCAACACCATATTTCTGACCAAACTTCTCAAGTTAAGCTTCTCAAGTTAAACGATCACACTCAAAAGAAATAATAGACCAAAAGTGTTCACTATAAACATACCAAACTGCCCAGCCATTACAATTTAATAATACTCTTTTTAAACAGTAAAAAGAGTACTCCATTTTTATTTTATATCTCGAAGTAAAAGAATGCTTCATATTGTAAACCAGAACCATTACTATCTACTAATCATTATCAATAGTTGCAACTTTCAAGCAGGTATAGTTTCAATTTTCATTTTTCAAGCATGTATAGTTTCTCAAGCAGATTTGTAGGTGTAGTTTTAAATTTTCAAATTGAAAACATCTAAATAGGATGAAGCTTCTAAGATTGAAATTAACACACTGTGATTCCGTGTGTGTTAATATTAAACATAATTTATACCATCTTAAAGAAAACAAGAATATCGAAGCCCTAGCCCTAACCGTATCTTTAAGCTACTAGTGCTCATGCAAGTATCTACCTCTAGTCTTAGTGCGCATGCAAAATCATAGATAAGTTCACACCTTCCACATAAGTACTATGCGTATTAGCTAACCACATAATTGCTCATCCCTAACTGTCATCAATGAGTTAAAGTCTCCAGGACTTAATCAATCCCAACCCCCACACAGATGTTTATAGTAATACTATTATTGGCGCCGTATTACTATAACCATCCATTCATGATAGTCAAATCAGGATCACCGGGCACCAATCAAACAAGAACATGCCCGATAACCCGTCCTCAACATACCAAGGTGTCTACGTTTGGGTTTGATACCATCCTAACTAAACCTTAACTTATCGACTAAGCAGGTACTCGCAAACATAACACTATCCCACAGAACCCATTATATCAATCCACATAATACTATGCATAATAACATGTTTCCTCATACACAATTTACTTCTACATCATGCGTGTGTATATATATATATATAAATTTAAAAGCTTAACTATTGCTCACCTCCGTCTTGACGGTTCCGCTGGCCATTCCGATCCTTAATTAATCCCAAAATCACCTAGTTTAAGTCCAACCACACACACACCCACCAGTGTGTATGCTGATTCTCTTAAACCTAGGCTCTGATACCAAGTTATAACACTCGTAATTTTAAACCAATTTTTTTTTAAAACAAAGAATTTATATAAATAAAATGCTTAAGAAATCATTCCTACGGTTTAATAAGTGAATCATCCGAAATCCCCAAGAATTTAATAATTAATGTTAACCAAGTAAAAAAAACGATAAACACCTAATCGGAATGCCGTTTAGCCGAAACCTTCAAGCCGGAGCTTTGCCTCGATCGTCAACCGTACTCGCACCTAAAAAAAAGTTTAAACAATTGAGGGGTAAGCACAACCGCTTAGTGAGCAAGTAATCACATACAATATATCGCAACAAATATATATACACATCTCATCCACTTTAAAATATCACATCTTAACGGTTTCCCGCTCTTCGGACCATCCCGCAGCCCGACCTTAGTGGTTACCCACTCTTCGGATCATCCCACGACCCGGCCTTAGCGATTACTCGCTCTTCGGGTTATCCCGCAACCCGGCCCAACATATCTCATCAACATATATATATCAATTACCATATAAGCATGTAAAAACCCACTCACCTGTTTCTCGATCTGTCTCTCGATCTGTATCTCTTTCTCTCTTTCTTTCCTCTTAAGTCAACAAAAGGCTTTTGCCTTTATCTGAACTCCTATTTCCTTATTTAAACTACTAGATGGGCCAAAACAAGCCTAATTGGACTCAATTTCTATTGTTTTTATCTTTTAACCCAAACACTTAAACACTTATATTTTATTTTATTTTATAAAAATCTGATCACTCTTTCATAGATTTATATGTATCTATTTAATCTTATGGGCCAAAGCCACTCTTTCCTAATTACAACTCTAAACTAGGCCCAACTCAAGGTATCCACTAACTAAATTAATTTGATAAACCAAGACAATAAAAGAAACCGAGCATCAAGCACGGAATAAAGAGTTTAAGGGTTTTGGGACGTTACATTAACATTTAATGAGATACTTTTAACAAAATCAGTATTGTCCTGGTGGTTGGTCCATTCCATATCAATGATGAGGTCTCAAGTTCGAGTCTTGGCCACGTCAAAAAAAATATACATGATTATAGAGCAATTATCGGCTACATTAAAAACAGATTATGTGGCTATAGGTAGTTTACTGCCATGCTATTTTTTATATTGTGTGGCCAAAATATAACTAAATGCTACGTTCAATGTGAGTTTGTGTGGCAAAAGGTATTTTATGGCCACGGTTTTAGGTAAAATGCTCTAATACCATAAAATTTGGATATGCCTATAGCTACGGTTTTTAAACTATGGCTATGGTTTTCTATTTGATTTGGTGACACATTTTAAGCGTGACCAAAAGGGTATCAATGGTCACGGGAGAATAGGCTACGATTTGATAAAAATGAAAAACCGTGACTAAAGGTTTATGGCCACGGTTTTTGACCGTGGCAAATGTAAGTTTTTGTACTAGTGTACATATATATACAAACAATGTACGTATATTCCTTTAAATTAATATATTTTATATATATATAAATTAATATATTTTAAGTACGTATATTTTATATATATATATATAAATTAATATATTTTATATATATATATATATATATATTATATAAATTAATTAGGGTTTGGTGGAATCTTGCAGGTGATTGGACAAGGGCAAAAAGTAATCGGATTTTCAAAATCCGATTACTTTTTGCCCTTGTCCAATCACCTGCAAGATTCCAACCAACCCCAATTAATTTATATATATATATATATATAAATTAATATATTATATATATATATATTAATTTATATATATATAGAGGGAAGTTATTTTGCAAACCATAAAAAACGTGCAAACCGTGCAAACTCATGGTTGCACACGTAAAATCAGTGAAATTGATTCATAGAGTTGTTTAATATGATGAAAATGTTTCATAAACATCAAATTTTGAGGAAATTGTTTCATATGTTGGTGTTTTTTATTCATATGAAACTTTTTTATCGTTTCTATGAAACTTTTTCATTTCTACGTAAATAAACACCTTCATATGAAACAATTTCATCACAAAATTTAGTATATGAAACATTTTCATCATATTAAACGACTCTATAAAAGATTTTTCATTGATTTACGTGTGCAACCATGAGTTTGCACGGTTTGCACGTTTTTTATGGTTTGCAAAATAACTTCCCACTACATATATATATAAATTAATATATTTTATATATATATAAATTAATATATTTTATATATATATATATATATTAATTTATATATATATATATATAATTAATATATTTTATAAATATATATATTTTATATATATATATATATATTATAAATTAATTAGGGTTTGGTGGAATCTTGCAGGTGATTGGACAAGGGCAAAAAGTAATCGGATCAAAATCCGATTACTTTTTGCCCTTGTCCAATCACCTGCAAGATTCCAACCAACCCTAATTAATTTATATATATATATATTTTATATATATATAAATTAATACATTATATATATATATTGTTTGTATACGTACATTGTTTGTATATATATATGTAGTAGGGTTTGTTTACTTTCTTATTACTCACAATTTGAAGAAATGGATGATCGATGGCAGGAAGTGCAACTTGAAGATGAGGTTGATGAGGAAGACTATCAGTCGGAGCCAACGTTTCCAACCACCCGTAGGATGCGACTTTCGCGGAGGCAACGTATGCGAGAAAATCCACCTCCGATGATGACGTTGGAAGACAATCAGGAGCCAGTCCTGGATGACCTGGTTGCACAGATGGGATGGGCTCGGAGTGTAGAGGAGTTTTGCCTACATGGGGATAGTGGTGGTGATACTTATGAATACTCTCATATTGCAATGATGGGTCGTATGCAAATACCTAAAGAATTTTGGAGTATATTGGTGGGTGACTTGTCTAGCAGTGATTTATGGCCATTGGTACGTAATTACGTTTTTTGTCTTTAACTTCAGTTAACACTATTATTTGGACTTAAATTAACATATTGTCGTGTTGACAGCATATAGAAGCTTGGATAAGACGATGGTTGCGATATCGCCAATATCAATCTACTAGAAGTACACAACCAATGAGGTGGACTATAATGCCAACGAAATTTGATTCTCTGTTACACCCGCCACAAGGATCAGATGCTGTTAAATATGCTGATGGGAATTATGCACCATACCCCGCTTGGGCGGATATTGATATCGTATTTATCCCGTTCTGTGTAAACGAGAACAATTGGTTGCTTGCGAAGATGGATCTTCTTACCGCTGAGACATCCTTATTTTGTAGCAGTCGACGTTCCGTGAATCCCGAAGATCTAAAAGCAATCCTAAAACGTTGGGCTCAAGTTTTAGTCCCTTTTAAAGAGAGTTTTTCGTACTTACAAAGATCGGGTCGCATCGATACTCCTACACCAACTATCAAATTTGCCAAACAAGTACCGCAAGGTAGGGTTGAAGACTCTGGTGTATTTATTTGTATGTTTATTCATAAGTTAGTTCAAGGGAAAACAATCACCCTAGATGAAGGCGTGGATTGTAATCAAGTTGTTATGGATTACCGACGACTTATGGCTCGAGATTTTTATAGCTATCGTTACTCGGGAGTAGAGTCAACTTTACCGTTTAGACGTCTTGTTGCATTTGATCCATTGGATTAATAGTTAGTGTTGAATAACTAAATTCCATATATATAAATTAGTATTGAATAACTAAATTCCATATATATAAATATAATTACATATATATTTGTTACATATCTCCCTCTCACTCTATAAATAGGTTCCCAAGCCCATACTTCCATTGCATTCCTCACTGTCATCCCTCTACCCTCCCTCTCACTCACTTCCATTCCTCATTGTCATACTTCTTTCCACAAGAGCCATGGCAGCACCACCACCAGCAGTATGTAATGACTCTATTATTTATCTAATAATATCAAGTCTAGACATATATTGTTGAATGTTTCTACTCCAATTATATATACTAAAATATATACAATGTGTTTTCTTTTATTGAGATGTTTTCTTTTCCAGTTATATATACACCAAATGAATGTGTTTTCTTTTATTGCAGATTTGGATTGTTGAGATGTTCCATGTCTCCCTAAAGTATTTTACAATGACTGATCCTGGGGCTATGCAGACCTACTTTCAAAGATTTGGGGTAGAAAGGGGGAAAGAGAAAGAATAGACTTCTTTGTTATTTTTTTTATGTTTGACATTTCGTTAATGGTTTTTTCGTTTACTTAGTATAGATATTTCCCAAAAAAATCATTTTTAATCTGATGGCAAAAGGTGAAGCAAATTTCAGTGGAGCGCGACGCACTAGAGGAAGCAGCTAGGCTACTCTTAAATAAATACTCGCCATCATGTTACTTCGGTTCAAATACATCTTACAATTAACCCTGGCCCTAGATTTGTTGCTTCAAGTCTGATTAAAGAAAGACAACATGATATAAGACCCGCCAAATGCCAAACATCATTTTTATAGGGTCTACATCATATAAAATTAATGGTTGGCATTTGTAGGATTTATCATTTATCGGGTTCTTTTTCTTTACTCAGACTTGAAGCAACGGATCTAGGGCCAGGGTAAATTGTACGATGTCTTTGGACCGAAGTAACACGACGACGGGTATGTATTTACGGGTAGCCTGGCTGCTTCTTCTAGAGCGTCGCGTTTCTCTGAAATTTGCTCCACCGTTTGCCACCAGAGAAACGGTGGAGCAAATTTCAGAGAAACGCGACGCTCTAGAAGAAGCAGCCAGGCTACCCGTAAATACATACCCGTCGTCGTGTTACTTCGGTCCAAAGACATCGTACAATTTACCCTGGCCCTAGATCCGTTGCTTCAAGTCTGAGTAAAGAAAAAGAACCCGATAAATGATAAATCCTACAAATGCCAACCATTAATTTTATATGATGTAGACCCTATAAAAATGATGTTTGGCATTTGGCGGGTCTTATATCATGTTGTCTTTCTTTAATCAGACTTGAAGCAACAAATCTAGGGCCAGGGTTAATTGTAAGATGTATTTGAACCGAAGTAACATGATGGCGAGTATTTATTTAAGAGTAGCCTAGCTGCTTCCTCTAGTGCGTCGCGCTCCACTGAAATTTGCTTCACCTTTTGCCATCAGATTAAAAATGATTTTTTTGGGAAATATCTATACTAAGTAAACGAAAAAACCATTAACGAAATGTCAAACATAAAAAAAATAACAAAGAAGTCTATTCTTTCTCTTTCCCCCTTTCTACCCCAAATCTTTGAAAGTAGGTCTGCATAGCCCCAGGATCAGTCATTGTAAAATACTTTAGGGAGACATGGAACATCTCAACAATCCAAATCTGCAATAAAAGAAAACACATTCATTTGGTGTATATATAATTGGAAAAGAAAACATCTCAATAAAAGAAAACACATTCATTTGGTGTACATATTTTAGTATATATAATTGGAGTAGAAACATTCAACAATATATGTCTAGACTTGATATTATTAGATAAATAATAGAGTCATTACATACTGCTGGTGGTGGTGCTGCCATGGCTCTCGTGGAAAGAAGTATAACAATGAGGAATGGAAGTGAGTGAGAGGGAGGGTAGAGGGATGACAGTGAGGAATGCAATGGAAGTATGGGCTTGGGAACCTATTTATAGAGTGAGAGGGAGATATGTAACAAATATATATGTAATTATATTTATATATATGGAATTTAGTTATTCAATACTAATTTATATATATGGAATTTAGTTATTCAACACTAACTATTAATCCAATGGATCAAATGCAACAAGACGTCTAAACGGTATAGTTGACTCTACTCCCGAGTAACGATAGCTATAAAAATCTCGAGCCATAAGTCGTCGGTAATCCATAACAACTTGATTACAATCCACGCCTTCATCTAGGGTGATTGTTTTCCCTTGAACTAACTTATGAATAAACATACAAATAAATACACCAGAGTCTTCAGCCCTACCTTGCGGTACTTGTTTGGCAAATTTGATAGTTGGTGTAGGAGTATCGATGCGACCCGATCTTTGTAAGTACGAAAAACTCTCTTTAAAAGGGACTAAAACTTGAGCCCAACGTTTTAGGATTGCTTTTAGATCTTCGGGATTCACGGAACGTCGACTGCTACAAAATAAGGATGTCTCAGCGGTAAGAAGATCCATCTTCGCAAGCAACCAATTGTTCTCGTTTACACAGAACGGGATAAATACGATATCAATATCCGCCCAAGCGGGGTATGGTGCATAATTCCCATCAGCATATTTAACAGCATCTGATCCTTGTGGCGGGTGTAACAGAGAATCAAATTTCGTTGGCATTATAGTCCACCTCATTGGTTGTGTACTTCAAGTAGATTGATATTGGCGATATCGCAACCATCGTCTTATCCAAGCTTCTATATGCTGTCAACACGACAATATGTTAATTTAAGTCCAAATAATAGTGTTAACTGAAGTTAAAGACAAAAAACGTAATTACGTACCAATGGCCATAAATCACTGCTAGACAAGTCACCCACCAATATACTCCAAAATTCTTTAGGTATTTGCATACGACCCATCATTGCAATATGAGAGTATTCATAAGTATCACCACCACTATCCCCATGTAGGCAAAACTCCTCTACACTCCGAGCCCATCCCATCTGTGCAACCAGGTCATCCAGGACTGGCTCCTGATTGTCTTCCAACGTCATCATCGGAGGTGGATTTTCTCGCATACGTTGCCTCCGCGAAAGTCGCATCCTACGGGTGGTTGGAAACGTTGGCTCCGACTGATAGTCTTCCTCATCAACCTCATCTTCAAGTTGCACTTCCTGCCATCGATCATCCATTTCTTCAAATTGTGAGTAATATATATACAAACAATGTACGTATACAAACAATATATATATAAAATGTATTAATTTATATATATATAAAATATATATATATAAATTAATTAGGGTTGGTTGGAATCTTGCAGGTGATTGGACAAGGGCAAAAAGTAATCGGATTTTGATCCGATTACTTTTTGCCCTTGTCCAATCACCTGCAAGATTCCACCAAACCCTAATTAATTTATATATAATATATATATAAAATATATATATTTATAAAATATATTAATTTATATATATATATATATATATAAATTAATATATATATATATAAAATATATTAATTTATATATATATAAAATATATTAATTTATATATATATATAGTGGGAAGTTATTTTGCAAACCATAAAAAACGCGCAAACCGTGCAAACTCATGGTTGCACACGTAAATCAATGAAAATTTTTTATAGAGTCGTTTAATATGATGAAAATGTTTCATATACTAAATTTTGTGATGAAATTGTTTCATATGAAGGTGTTTATTTACGTAGAAATGAAAAAGTTTCATAGAAACGATAAAAAAGTTTCATATGAATAAAAAACACCAACATATGAAACAATTTCCTCAAAATTTGATGTTTATGAAACATTTTCATCATATTAAACAACTCCATGAATCAATTTCACTGATTTTACGTGTGCAACCATGAGTTTGCACGGTTTGCACGTTTTTTATGGTTTGCAAAATAACTTCCCTCTCTATATATATATAAATTAATATATATAATATATATATAATATATTAATTTATATATATATATATATATAAATTAATTAGGGTTGGTTGGAATCTTGCAGGTGATTGGACAAGGGCAAAAAGTAATCGGATTTTCAAAATCCGATTACTTTTTGCCCTTGTCCAATCACCTGCAAGATTCCACCAAACCCTAATTAATTTATATAATATATATATATATAAAATATATATATAAAATATATTAATTTATATATATATATATATATAAAATATACGTACTTAAAATATATTAATTTATATATATATAAAATATATTAATTTAAAGGAATATACGTACATTGTTTGTATATATATGTAGTAGGGTTTGTTTACTTTCTTAATATATATGTATGCAGTATACACAAACCCTCAAACTCAAACTTTCTTCTTAACAAAAAATAACACCTTCCAAACATACACATAACCCTTCTACATTATGGTTTATTTGCGTAATCCATTTGCGGTGAACTTGTATTGGGGTGGAAACATACACTATCATAATGGCCAGGTGCAATATGATGAATCCACATACAAAACTGTTATCGTTTTTAAAGAAAAGCTTAATTACGAAGATTTTCTTGACTTGGTTTATAGGCATGTCATGGTCTCAAAAGAAGAATATAGGTTGAAACTATACTTATGTTATGATTTTCAAGGGCATTCAGATACTTCCCTAATTCTGGGGGATGAAAGCTTAGATTCATTATATTACTTCGCCGAGCTCCAAGAAAACTATTGGGGTAATATTATAGTGAACATGGAGCATATGATGCCACCACCGCAACATGTTGGGTTTGTCGAGATGCTCCAAAATCTCATGCCACCACCGCAACAAGTTGATATCATGGGTGCATCGACCTCTACTTTTCCTATTGATAAATCTGGCCCTGAAGAAGAAGAAGAAGAAGAAGAAGAAGAAGCGTTGGATGGATTCGAAGAAAATGGCTCAGAAGGAAGTGAAGAGACGAGAGATGAATTTTATGATAGCAAGGAGGATGAAGATTCTGATGACGATGACGATGAAGGCACCCATGCAGAGCAAGGTCCTTCACCTTCTTTGCATGACTTTAGTCAATGGGACACACATCCAAACACGGAGGCTGATGATTCAGGCCCCGTATTTGATGATGAGGAGGATGAAATGGATTTTTGGAGTGCAGCGACACCAAATGTGATTCGGGCTGGTATGTATTTCTCTAGCAAACAAGAGCTGATACAAGCGATTAGGAGATGGCATATATCACAACATAGGGAGCTTGTAGTTCTTGAAAGCAAAAAGGCATTATGGAGAGCGGTTTGCTACACTCAAAACCCGAGGAACAACACTGAATACCCTACACCTGGTGCACCATGTAACTGGCAAGTTCGTGCAACAAAAAAGAAGAAGCAATGTTTGTGGCAAATCAGAACTTGGGTGCCTGCTCACATTTGCTATGGGACAGTTATTGCTCACAACAACCGAAGTTTGAAGTCATCGGTGATAGCCACTCATATCCTACACTCGATCCGTGCAAATATTGCCTATCCAGTTAAGCAGATCCAAGCTGATGTTAAAAACAACATGCATGTTGATATATCATACATCAAGGGATGGCGGGCTAGGAAGAAGGCTATCGAAACCATATACGGGAGTTGGGAGAGCAACTTTAAGGTGTTACCGAGATACATTCATGCTTTAGAAACATCTAACCCTAACACGGTTGTTGTGTGGTCGCATGACCCGAATAGCTCGTCTAATATCAATACCTTTAAATACGTTTTTTGGGCTTTTGGACCCGTTATCGAAGCGTTTCAATACTGCATCCCTGTGATATGCGTAGACGGGACCCATTTAAAGGGTTCATATAAGGGGAAGCTCCTGACTGCGGTAACAAAGGTAATTTGTAAATTTGTTTATTAATATGCTATTTATATATATTTTGTAACTTGTTTTAATAAATTTAATTTTTAATTATTTTATAAAATTATTATGTTTAGATTATTTTTAAACATTACTGTGATTTACATGAGACAGAATACATGCAATTTTACAATAATTATTTCTCTTCTGAATGGATTTATTTTTTCTTGAGGTAGGACGCCAACAATCATATTTTACCGCTCGCGTATGCCATTGTTGATGAGGAGACGGTGGATAGCTGGAATTGGTTTCTTAAGAATCTAAGGTGGTACGTTGCAAATAACAGTAACAGACAGCTGTGTGTCATTTCTGATAGGCACAATGGGATTCTTAACGCAATGAGCAATCTAGATGAATGGAAGGAGCCTTTTGCATATCACCGGTTTTGTCTCCGGCATATTCAAAGCAACTTCATGAGGCAGTTCAAGAGCTACCGATTGAAGAAACTTTGTTACGAAATGGGTTGTACGTCGCAGAAGCAAAAATATCTGATAGCCCTACGTGAGTTAAAAGAGATCAACATTGATGCATGGGAGTACCTGAAAGAGATCGATACTTCTAAGTGGACGCTTCTGTATGACTCAAATAATTGTCGTTGGGGAAACATGACAACAAATATTGCAGAGAGTTTCAACAATGTCTTGCGTGGAGCGAGGGTTCTTCCTATTAAGGCTTTAATTGATTTCACATTCAATAAAGCCGTCCAACATTTTAGGAAGCATACGGAGATCGCTAGTAACTGCCCGACGGCCCTACCCCCACGTATGTGGGAACAATTCAACAAGCGCGACCGATATGCACAAGGGCACACAATTACGACTACACTGTCGACTACGGTAAACGTACGTGTACGTGTGGGAAGTGGCAAATACATCGATTCCCTTGTTCACATGGTATTGCCGTTTGTCGTCAAAGGGGAGAGAACCCACATACACTTGTGCATAAATTGTACACAACGAGAACGTACAAATGGCAATACCAAAGTGACTTTATGCCGCTTCCTCATGTTGACTACTGGAATGACCCAGGTTGGAGAATAAGAGCCAATGCATCAAGACTTTCCACATCTGCAGGCAGGAGACGCACGCGGAGAATACGTAATGAGATGGACGTCTGTGATCCAAACGAACCAATTATCAGAAGATGTGGATTATGCATGCAACCCGGACATAACAGGACCACTTGCCCAAACTCTCATCCTTAAATTAAGTTGTCATGTTTTACGTTGTAATGCGATTATTTCACGCGTATAATGTAATGTTTTACAATTCAATGTTTTTGTCAGTTGTAATGTTATTTTTCACCCAATCTTTCTAATGTTAATCATTTTGTTCTACATATAAACATGACAACTAAATTTAAGATCTTAATCATTTATTACACCAATGGAAATAACACTATCTTTTCCTTTAATATATTCTGATAGACTTTTGCCTTTTACATAGGCTTTGTTTGGCACACGTAGCTTATAAGCTAGATGGTGTAGCTGATAGCTGATAAGCTGGTTGTTGATTAGTAAGTTTGCTAGTAGCTGATAAACTAGCTTATGAACAAATTATATTTGGCAAAAACTATCTTATGAGTATGTAAAATGACGAAAAAGGGTATATTGGACTTTACTAATTAATATTAGGGTTAACTTTATGGGAGTATATCGAACTTGTCACGTTTTATCATTGTATGTACTTAACTTTAAAACTTACCGATTAATGTACCGAACTTGCTAAAATTGTCATTTAATGTATTTCATGACAAGTTGGATACACTTTCGTGACAAGTTGAATACATTAAACCTACAATAAGCTCCTCATAAGCTATTCAGAGTAGCGTTTCAAAAAGCTAACTTATAAGCTATAAGCTAGCTTATTTTTGCCAAACACATGCCATAATATAATAAAAATCCTTATTAAACATATATGAAAATTTGTAGGTTTAAAGAATATGATACCCTAGGTCCTTTTGGTTATCTTTTTCAACGCGGCAGTCGAGACGTAAAGGAATCGGATACTTTTGCTTTTGCTTTTGATAAGTTGGAAGAGAGTCTTGATGCTTTTACTTTTTGCTTTTGTCTCGGAGATGAGGTGATGGGTGCTGGCAGGCTGAAAAGTAATCGGGTTCTCAAAACCCGATTAGTTTCTTATCTTTTTCAACGATGTAGACGTTGGGTAGGTGGATGAGGTGGCCAAAGTAATCGGGGTCTCAAAACCCGATTACTTACTCTCTTTTCTATGCTCTCGCAGACCGTGGTTGGGAATGACAGGTGGCAAAGTAATCGGGATCCCAGATCCCGATTATACCATTTCTGAAACTCCAGCGAGAAATAACCCATATCTGATAATTTTTTCATAAAACAACCCATTTGTGAAAAAAATTCAAAATAGGTATAATCAAATTTCAATGATTTAAATATTTTGTAACGTTTAACTTGTAGTTTAAAAAAGGTATAAGTAGAGTTTGGTTGGAATGACCATTAGTGGTACCTTTCTTTGCAATACAATCCCAAACTTCTCCTCCATATCCATATCTTGTGGTCTCATATTTCCTTTGAACTTCCGATCAAACTTGTGAATCAAAGATCCCAACATCGTATGTAATATTCTATGAGCAATATTCAATCCTGGACATATCCTTCTTCCAGCACCAAATGGAATGAGATTAAAATCTTGGCCTTTATACTCAATCCCGACATTCAAAAACCTCTCTGGTATGAACAATTCTGGGTCTCGCCAAACATCTGGGTCTCGTCCCATCCCCCAAACATTACAAAGGATTTCCGCATTTTTAGGAATGACGAAGCCTTGGAATTCTACATCTTGTATGGCTTGGTGAGGGACAAGTAATGGGGCGGGAGGATGCAGCCGAAGAGTTTCTTTTATTACAGCTTGTAGATATATATGGGAGTCGAGAGATATCCTGTTCTTGTATGTTTCTATTATGTTTCGCATGTGTTCAACGACCTCTGATCTAGCTACTTTCATTTTTCTGGGTTACGAAGAAGCTCGACCATTGCCCATTCGAATGTGTTTGATGTTGTATCAGTTCCTGCAATAATGCATGAAATGGTTAATTGTAGGAATCTATTTTTTCCACATCAAATTACTTACAAGTAACCGAAATAATCTTTAACTACTAATTACAATATAAAGCTATTAAGTTAACAAATATACATTATCAATTTTGTTAAGATCCTGATCGTAGGATCGTATTATACCACCTCCAAAAACCTAGCCGGATCGCATATGAGATCGTTAGATGGTAATATCTAAGATCGCAAGTAAGATCGTAAGATTGTTACGTGATCACATCCTACTTTTGTATAAATATAATGATATTTTTTAAATTTCCATAAATCACCCCTCATCTTTGATTTTTTTTTAATTGTAACACTTAAAGTTTCTATATTAGACACCAATAATTATAAGAAAAATAAAACTCTCACATCGACACATTGCACATATCAGAATCACATAATTATATTGGATTGTCGGTTGTATGTTGTATGTTATTTTGAAATTTGAAGTTTAAATCTTTCATGAATTAATTTGTTATAAAAAAGATCATAGTACATACAAAAATAGAAAATTATAGTAACTTGTAGTAGGATCTTACAATCCCGATTCGGATCCCGATTCCGATCTTACGATCTGATCTGCGAAGACGAAAAGGATCTTATGTGGAATCCCGAACTTAATAACCTTGGTTTTAACTATTTAATTTCTTGGCAAAGTTAAATCAATTTGGTTTCCATTTTTCTTTACCAAAGTCGAATTCTATTATTCGGAAATTGAACAAAACCGAATTCTTTGGGTCTATCTTGCTTTACGTTTGACAAAGACTGAAACTTGACTTTTAAAAATAGAACAAAACCAAATTGTTTGGTCTCGGTGGCATTATTTTATTTAACTCACTACAATAAATTTGAGCTTAATGAATACCAAAACATAAAGTGTGCTAATAGACCATTTTTTAGGACCAAAAATAAACCGTCATATCGAAAGACGTTGTAATAAGTTTATTGAACGCTTTTAGGCGTCTTAACAAGTTTTTTAAGGACACTTTTAATACAAATTGTCGCATTAGCCATTTTATAGGACACATTTTCAAATAGTGTCCTATAAAATAGCTGATACGACGCTTTGACAAAAAAAGTGTCCTAATAAATTTGTTATGACACCCAAAAACATCTTTAAAACCTATTACAATGCCTTTAGACCGGACACTTTATTTTATTAGTGTCCTATAAATTTAATTTTGTTGTAGTGACTGTTAAAAACTAATGTGTTGACATACCAAAATAACTTACTTACCAGAAACAAATTTCTCATGTCATTTCGACTAAACTCACATTTATCTTTCATTTGGAGGTTGAGCAATAAGTCCAAAACGTCATTGTTTGTTGATAAAGTAATGTCATTGTCGTATGACGATGAACTTGATCTTGTTTGCAGTCGCTGATCAATGATCCTATCTATAATAGTTAACAACTTCTTGCCGTAAACATTCGAATAGGGATGGCAGAAATACCCGAACCCGATGGGAATCCCCGAACCCGAAACTTTTGGGACGGGATTGGGCCGGGTAAATGGTTATGGGACCGGGTATGGGATTTTTTCAAAAAGATTTCGCGGGATTGGGATGGTTATGGTTTTAATCAATACCCGCCCATTTACCCGATCCCATACCCGTTCCCATTTACCCGACCCCGAACCATATATTTAATAATTCACTAATTTTATTATTAATATAATATATATTACAATTTATTAATATATAAAACAATAGAAATGATGGATTGATTTTATTAGTATAGAAAATATATATTTAAGTTGTGCAATTTGACAGCTTTAGCACGACATTGGCATTTTGAGCGTATCTCACTCGTCTATGCTCCGATTAACATGATTCAAAAAGTTTTGGAAAGTCAAAAGGCGTGACTACAACTTGATTTGTAGTTTCAAGTTTTTGCAAACTCAATCTTTAAAAGGAATTCAACTCATTTTTTGACGTGCTTCACATATAATTATAATAAATGAAATTTTGCTTAGTAATTTTAGTCGACTAAAAATATAAACGGGATTCCCGAATACCCGTGGGAATACCCGCGACCCCGATGGTTATTTGCTAATGGGATACCCGACGGGACGAGACAGGGTATGGGACATGGTTTCATAATAGGGTATGGGACTGGGATTACTAATACCCGTCCCAAACCCGTCCCATTGCCATCCCTACATTCGAACGTCGTAGTAACCCTTGTAGATCCAACGATTTAAGTATTGGGAAAAAGTCTGCTAAATTAGGCTTCGCGGCAGCATCCATCAAAGCGGATACAACTTCCATGAATTCTTGCGATGATGTCACATATTGAGCGAAATCCGTAGAGAATATGAAGTTGGATAATATATTAAGAGTTGTCGTAAACGCAATGGCACTTATGTGCACCTCCTTTTCATGTGCACAACATTGATTAACATGGTTAACAAGTTCTTGCATCTACAAGATGTAAAAAAAATGTATTAAATGAGTTAAAATAAAATCTTTCGCGCTATGATTAATCTAAAAAATCCGAATTTAATAATTTAATATTTTTATAGATATTTTATTAAAAATATGAGAGAAATGAAAACTTCAATCACACATAACTGGTGAAAAATTTAAATTTTGAACCAAACATATTCATTAAAAACAAACCATATAAAAACGATTTTGAGGAATTTTAACATAATTAAGAAAAATAAATTAATAATCAAGAACGAATTATGATCAATCAAATCTTGTATATAAATTAATAAATTACAGATTTTTACTTTATATAACTTCGAGTTTAGATGATAATCAATTATTATTTAAACTCATTTTAAAAATTAAAAATAAGAAAGTGAATATTTATTCGAAACAAATATTACACATGCCAATTCTCCCATCATAATATTTGTTTCAAATAAATATCCATTCACTTGTTCCATTATCTAAAAATAGTGTGTATATAAATAAATATATGCAAATTTGTAAATATATTTTATTTGAGTCGTACCTTCTCCGCACGTAGTCCTTCACTGCCATCTAAACATTGCAACGAGAACAAATATTCTTTACTTATCCTTCGGAGTCTGCGCCACTGTTTACCAACCGGCAGCCACACCATGGAGTATTTGTGGTGGTCCACAAATTGGCCGGTGGCCGGTACTGATCGGCTAGAGAACTCTCTATCATGTGTCTGAAAGAATTCTTTGGCAATATTAGGCGATGAAACAACTGTTGGGAAATTGGCCTCAATATTTACCCAACAACCCAAGGCAATGAACAAATATAGAGAAAAATAAAAGACAAAAAGAAGAAGACAAGAACTTACGTGGAAACTCCAAAACCGGAAAAAAACCACGGGCCTCCAGAGAGAAAATCCACTATGTGAAAAATTGTTACAATCACACAGCTCTAAACTCTCAAGCCTCACCCAATAACACCCACACTCTCAAAGATTTAACTCACAACTTTCTACACTCTATAACAAGAGAACAAGAAAGAAAGAATAAAATACTTAAAGTGTATTTTATTGGGATGCCTTGAAACCAAAGCCTTGGACCTCCTTTTATAGGCTTGAAGTCCCTTCCACCTTTCATTGTTCTACCGATGTGGGACAAACTTCCAAGACTTTTTTTATTCTAGCCAAAATTCCCAACAACAACTATAGTTGTTCTATTTCCTAGTTTAAGCGACATTAGCGGCCCATAACGTTTAGAGAGTGTGGCAAAAGAATGGTGGGGCTTGTCGCCAAGTTTTAAGAGGTTTCCGATGATGGGAAAAGGGTAAGGTCCCGGTGGTAGCCGTGAGTTGCGGTGGCCGGAGATGGTGATGGTATAGATGAACGTTGAAAGTAAAGAAAGTAAGAGAATGAAGGTTGCATAATCCATTAGTTTTTGTGCAGGTATACATGTGGGTGTGTGTTATATCACTTGTATATGGTCAAAGAATTCATTCATGGCTACCTAATGGGTGAGCTTATAATTAGAAGAAGGAAAAAAAAGTAAGTTACGAATTTGGTTTCTGTAGACATCACTCATCAACGGCAAATTTAGAAATTTTGTTGATGAGATCGGAATTAATGTGTCACATGGTTAGGTAGTTGGCATTATAACTTAAGTATTTATTTGGGTGATATACATTATAACTTTTTTTCTTTTCAAATGCATTCTAAGAGAAATCATCCAAATGAACTTTTGCAGACAAAGGATATTAAAAGAATTATAAGGTCATCCGTTGTCGACCCGCTACTACCCAATGGTTTCAACTGTCACATCAGCGCCACTATTTTACCCAAAACTATCCAATCCATCCACTATCAACCCACTATCATTTAATTAAAAGTAAAATAAATAAATAAGAGAGAGACAGGGAGAAAGAAGAGAGAGAGAGAGAGAGAGAGAGAGAGAGAGAGAGAGAGAGAGAGAGAGGGTGGGGTGGGGTGGGTGGGGGGTGGGAGTCTTCGGTTTGAAGCACCCGTTCCACACCTACCCGCTCAAGGGCGCGGCGGTGTTCCACAAACAAACCGACGGGTAAGGGGTACCCGATGGTGGTACCCGCCATCCACAGTGGATGGCCTAACCAACGCTATTGGTTTCAGATATTGGTATCGAAAAGTAATCATTTTATAATGAAATAATAAAACAACTAGCAAATATATAATAAACAAATCCTAACGCTAACAATGAACCATTAACATAAAAGTAATAATAAGCATCAATTAACAATTAACTCTAACCCTAATACCTTAACAAAAAATGACAATGATGCTAATTGATATTAATAAACTCTAATTATAACAATTAACGAAAAAATTAAAAATTAAGCAACAAGCAACAAAGTCTAACCTAACAATTATACATCAACTAATAACCATAACCCTAACAATTTACATTCATACAAGTTATGCATAAAAATTTGACAAATGAAAATGGGTCTACAAAAATAACTACCTTTGCCGGAGGAAAATGTCGTCGGCAAAAGTCTCGAAAGTGGTCGGTAAAGGCTCGAAACCCTTTGCCGTCGGACTTTTTCGTCGGCAAAAGCTTCCGTGAAAAGTTGGCCGCTAAAAGGGTTTTTGCCGACGAATAACATCGCCGCCGGTAAAAACATCTTTGCCGGCAAAAAAATTTCGTCGGTAAAAACTCAAGTCGCCGGCAAAAACCTCTTTCAAGTAATTGTAAAAAATTCTTTTCCTGACAAGAAAATACTTTTGCCGACACATTTTTTTTCCGCCGGGAAAAGTTTTCTTTGACTTTTTGGTCAAACATTTATCAGCCAAAAAATTCGTCGGCAAAACAATTTTTTTTTTATTTTTACGTATAACTTTTTACCGAGGCAAAAGATCGTCGGCAAAAGTCAAATTTTATGGTTTGGATCCAATTTTTCCCAACACAAAAACTCGCCGGCAAAAGTTAATTGTATTTCTTGGTCAACCTCTTTCCTGACGCTAAAACCCAGTATAAATTGTTGTTCTTATAATGAAACATTTATCAACATGTTTGGATAAATTTGTGTCAATAAAAAAACCACTAAACAAAAATCAAAGCAACTTAAAACATAAATTCAACTAAAAGAAAATATATGTTTGACACATAAGTAAACATAGACAAAATGTACTAGTCAACATTTCTACATAATCATTTTCCTCATGGACCAAAGATAATGACTCACTAGTTTATACATGCATGTAGGCAGTGGTCGAACTGTAGACAACAAATGACGGGGCACACCTAATCTGAACATAAAGCCTTGAATTTGTTGAAACAATTTCTTCATTTCATTCGATCAATGTGCTCATGTTGCATGAGACCGAAGTATTTGCCCGCCTTTTCCAAATGCTTTGAGTCTAGGCAATGATCAAAATCCTTTCTTAACTTAATGAGCTTCAAAATGCCCTCCTCATCTAGTATGATCTTTAACTTCCATGTTGCACAATTGAAGCCAACATAATGTTTTTCTTGTGGCACCAAACAAAGCTCCATAAGGACTCTTCATGCCCTGATCATAAAAATGAACACAATTATAAAGGAGAATAAATGTAGTGTAATGAAATTTACAATCTATGGGTCTAAGCCAATAACATATAGTGACATGAGAATGAAGTCGAACAGAAACCACTCTATATATATTTTGAGCTTTTGTCTAAAATAAACAATCCTAGAAATCAATTTCTGTAAGAGTAAAAATATGGAGAAAGATGCATACTTTTATTGTGACTTTCCTCTTTTCTTTCAAAAGATTAGCTTTGTTACCAACAAGTGCCACATCCACATTTAGATTACCTGAATTAGCAAAACATTAAAATATAAACTTGGTTCAAGAACTCGCAAAGTGAAAAAGCAAAGAACTATAAAAGTGATAGCAGTCAATTAGTAGAAAACCAAGCAAGGGCTCCTTTTTCTACCGTTAATTAGTATTTTAGTCTTGAAACAGAAAAATAGATGATTAACTCACCTTGTTTCCGTAGTTCTTGCACCCACATTTTTAGCCTGCGCAAATAAATCCTAAAAATAATCAAACAAAACAGTTAGTGAATTCAATTTTCAAACACATCAGTAAGAAAGAAAAACTACAATGTATTATAAAACCATACAAACCAGGTAGCTTTTGCATTAAATGTTTTAAATTTTATTTACTTATAACAAATGATCCAGGTGGGCAAGTGGCTAAGCATTCTACAGTTAGCACATAGTACTTGGTTAAAACTCAAATGCCATTGATAAAATCCTAAGAGGCAATTAATACAAGGCTAAACCCCAATTAAGAGATTGTGGGGTACCACAAAAAGGCATCGATTAGGAGATTGACAAGTGTTTATAAGAGATACAACACATCAAAGTTTGGTCATGTAGCAAAAAGTAAGCCACAAAGCTTCTAGTGAAGTCCCAATCTCCTAGACAATAATTGTTGTTGCAACTTCACTATACATGATACTCTAATAAATAAAAGAGGAAAATCACAACTTATCAAATAACTTGAATTGGATGATGAACAATAACACATCAAAAGGTTTAACCAAGAAAAAGAATCCAAAATTCACATAAAGTTTCCCTTGTAGACAGAAGATAACTAAATAGATAAATCTTAAAATTGATTACTTTCATGATTATTTAGAATGTGACGTGATAAAAAAAATTGGACTAAAAAATCAAATAGGCAATCTTAACTCTAGGTTATGAGAGATCATGAATCATAAACACAACCAAGGTAAAAATAAACACAAATAATGACTAATGGTAAATTAAAAGGGCTTTTGCTTTTAGCTTTTCAAGACAACCATTAGGATAGAAATTCCTAAAAAATATCATGCTTAAAAACTTCACATTTTACCCTAATCTTATAAAAGTCCATCTAGAAAAATATCAGTATCAACATGAGAAAGTTGAAGAAATTAGACCTACCTTTCACTGCCCAATCTCCCGGAACTAAACATCTTAATGCACCATCTTAATCAATTTCATCCTGACCTACACAGAAAACAACCATTCATGTAGAGAAGTTAAGAGAAATCGATTGCAAACCTTAAATCAGGAGAGAAATCAATTGCAAACAATAAATCTGGAAAGAAATCAATTGCAAACCTTAAATCAGGAGAGAAATCGATTGTAAACCTTAAATCATGAGAGAAATCGATTGTAAATCTTAAATCATGAGAGAAATCAGGAGTTCAATAACAAGCATAAATAAATCGACTTCAAACTTTACATCTAGAGAGAATCGAGATTAGGTTAGAGAGAAACCGATTGCTACACCTTAGATTTCTGCCATTTGAAACCAAGAGAAATTGAGGCGTATAAATTTTGAAGAGAGAAGAAAAAAAACGTGGGAAGAAATTATATATATTGATCGCGGTGAGTCCTAAAAAAAGGGGATAAATATTCACCGTTGATCAAAGCTGAGATTAAATCTGGACCATTTAAAATAGCTATTTTACAGTTATTTCTTCTCTATCCCCCACTCCCCCACTTCCCTACCCATCTTCCCAAACTGAAACTCAAATACGTGATTGACGATGGCAGGCAACCCACGTCCCGCTTCCCCATTTCTCTCCTCCTCTCCCGACTTTAAGAACCCTAATTTAATTCAGAATTTAGAATTAAGAAAGCTTTGAAACGCATGATATTGAATGACAATTCTCTGAACCAACGATGTTGCCCACCTACTCTTTTCTTTTACAATTCTGATGCTTATTCTTTCTTCTGGTCAGCGGAATGACCAAGTCAACATTAAGAAGAGTGGACGATGATGGTGATGCTGTCGAAGGTGAATCGGTGTTGGAGGAGACTGCGCCGGAGGAGCGGAAGAGAGTGGCAGAGGCAGGTGTATTTGGAGAAGATGAGGCGGAATTCTCCAGGGTATAATTCGATGCTTGGCAAATGCTCAATCAAACCCTTCTATTGGTTTTTTCAGTTTCCTCCCCTGGTTTACTATTTGATGAAGGTGGTTTTTGGTTTTCATACATATTGGTTTTGTGTTTTTGGATGCATAGTTATTGGTTTGAATCATTTACAATTCGATGCTGTTGATAAATGCTTTACAATCGATTCTTGCTATACTTGAAACCCTTCTACTGGTTTTGATTTATCCATATATTTGGGTATGGTTTCAGTTGGTTTGGTGTGACAACCAGGGAGAAATCGATTGGAATTGGTATCACTCATGGTTATTTGATGTCCCTATTCTTACTGATTTTTGTTTTATTTCACTCAAATTAGCTTCATGACAGGGTAAGGTAGTCCGTTCTTTTTTTGAATGCTTCATTCTTATCTTCAGAAAGAGTGTGAAAGAAGAGAATACTCTGAATTAAGTCCGATTTGGATCTATTATAACATTTGTATTTTTAAGTATTAATGTTTAGAAGCAATCATTTAAATCCTTGCATTGTAAGTTTAATGTGTATTTTGCTATATTCAAATTCTTGTGAATTCTATTTCTTATATCTTTTTGTTGGACCACATTATATATTTATGTTTAAAGTGTTAATTTTTTGTAGAAAACTCCATGGAATCATGGATGTTATGGAAAGGCTGCTCAATCAAAAAAAAGAATGCCATGGCCTTGGTTCACTAAAGGATTAAGGAGATTATGGTGTTCTTAAACCACATGGTAAGTTGTAACAACAACTTCACTTCTTTGTTTTCTTAATGCATCCATTAGTGTTTTCTTCAAATATCTACATGACAGATATATGATATTTTGATGGATAATTATATACCATTTGAGTCCTAAAATTTATTGGGTATTGTTTTGTTGTTGCTGGAATCTTGAATTTTTGAGTTATAATATGTTTTTCTTATAACTTGAAAATTACTTTCTCAAATGTTGTGTTTGGAATTTATAAAGACCGAGAAGTTGATATAGAAAGTAAGAAGAAAAAGATAACCAGGTTTGTTTGTTTGTAAAATTGTTTAGCATGCAACTTTGTTTGTATTGTTTGCTTTTCTGTCAAGGGAATAAGTTGGTTTCTTCTATCAGTTGTTTGTATTTTTTTTTACATTTTCTTTGCAACAGTTTATTTGCTTCTATATCTTTTATCATTGATGTTCATCCACTTTTATTACTATTGTTAGGAAAAAAAAGGTGATGAAATTGCAAAGTTGGTGATCCAGAATGAGCAACCGAAGTCTATAATTGAGGACCAAGCTTCTCTCCCTCATGTTCTTCTCTTAGACAGGTAATCCTCTCATGTCTCTCTTCCTAATGGTGAGTCTGTTAATATGATGTGTTGCTCTCGGCACCCACCAACACCTAATTTTTGGTTATGTAAATAAAAAGCATGGTTTTTGCCTTTTTGGTTGTGTGAAGTTTATTTTATCAATGGAAGTACCAATTGGTATAATTTTTGGCCAAACACAACCATCTTCTTGTCTATAAAATTCCATCTTGCGTTATTGGTATAGGTCTTCTTCTATGATAGTTTACGATATTGTTTTGTGGAGTTAATTTGAGTGAATGCAGTAGATAAACGCATTGCTTGTATTGTCTTAGATAAATTTGGATCTCTTCTTTATTTGATGTGGTAGGTATCAAATATTATTATTCTATTGACCGCGGTGAGTCAAAAAAACCGTCTTTTTAATATCCACCGTTAGATCAGATCAATATTAAATCCTGGCCACTTAAATTCATTATTTACAGTTATCTTCTTGCCCTCTCCACGTCCTCTCACAACCGCTCCAAAACCCCTAATTTCTCTCCTGCTTTTTTCCTCAAACCTCTAATCCCTCTCCCCTCCACGGTTTCTCCATCAATTCCGTTTCTTCCAGAAGAACACACTTCCACTTTCGAATCCTTGTACGAAGAACAGATTCATATGGATGGATACGTGTCCTCTTTTGGCGAAAGCAATTAGACTGCTTCCTGGTTTACTTCCCAAAGCGGATGATCGATTGCTTATCTTCCCAAGTTGATGATTGCTTCTCCCGCCTCTCCCAAATCCATCTATTGGTCTATTTCCCAAATCAATCTTCAGTTTTAAAGACTTTCAGAACGATACAATTTACTTACAACGTACAAGATATAGATCGATTGCTTCAATTTTTATCTCACGATGCAAAATTCTAGGGTTTTCAAGTTGACAACTCAATACCTGCTCTCTTGAAACCCCTCGATTGGTTTGATTAACCGGTATTTATTTATGACAAGTTTGTTCTTAATTTGGCCCCAAATTTCTGTTTTATGATGTTATTTATATAAATTATTTATAGGTTTTGATTATTAAAATTATTTGGTTTCCTTTAGAGCAGGAGAATTGGTTTGTTATTTGTTTCATGGAAATTCATTGAATCATATGGGCAAGGTTTATTGGTGCTACAACAGTGCTTATTGAATAAGAGTAATGGTAATTCCAAGGGATTGGTTCTTCTTTTGTCTGGAAGGTTTAATTTTTTGGTTATCAGAAATTGTTGAAGGCTTCCTAGCATGCTTAGTAAGTCTTTCCCTCCTATCTAAACTTGATGATATTTAACTAATATACAGACAGGTGTTAGGGATTTCCCATTTGGGTGTAGATTTCTGTGAGTTTGACTGGAAAATGCTAATGCTAATTTTGCTGAGGTCATTTGTAGCATTTTGTACAATCGTGGAGTTTTGGAAGAGTTATGAAATATGGACTTTCACTGTTGCTTTCTCAAAATAAGGGTGTTGAGACATTCATCACGACTTTGAATGCTCAGAATTCAGGTAAACTTTTGATATCAGTTAAGTGAAAATCTTAATAGAGTGTAGGTAAACTTTGTATTCTTAATTTGCTTATAAATTTGGGTATTATAACGACAGGCCGGTATACAACTTTGACGTTTAGTCTTCAGTCGGTTCTTAATTTTCTCCACCATTTTTAGTCGACTTTCTCTTTTAATCTTATTTTCAGATGATGGAAAGCTTAGGTTAGGGTTTTATATGATTAATGCTTTGTTTTATCTTTATCGATTTCTGCTGTCTTCATCTTTATTTGCTCCTAATCTGTTCTTCATCTCCATATGCTTAGGATTCTTTCAAATGAAAAGTTTTCCATATTCTCATTGTTTTGAGGAGGTGCTTTTTTTTAAAGTTTTCTTTCTCTTCTATTTTGAATGCAATCTCAATGCTTTATTTATCTCCTACTAGAAATTACAGAAGCCATGTTCTGTGTTTAGCAACTACATTTTGTTAACTTTAACTGATGGGGGGTAAGCTGTTATGGTAACAGGTAGAGGAGGTTGATAAAGAAGCAAGAGGCTCAAGTCCAACAGGAAGCTGATATTCAACAGGGCTAAGCAGGTGAGGAGTATTGATAGTTTTCCGAGTTTTCGGTTTCTATGTTTCACTCTTTCAGTATGACTTGAATCAATTAAGTTTTCTTTAAATGCAGCAAAAGGAACTGATTGCCTCGAGATGGCTTTCATGGTTGCTTATTAGCACTTTTATGAAATTACCTTGCCGTGATTAAATTCTTAACACTGTCTTCAAATGTCTTACGTAAAAATTCAAATGATTCTATAAATTGGTATGCAAGTTTATAAAAATGAAATCATTGTAGGGGTTGTTTAACAAAGGCATTGCCTTAGAGTTAATTTGGATTAAATGTTATTTTCTGTAAGAATATTATGATTTTTTTTCTTCTTATAAATTATAATGCTTAATTTGCAATATTTCATTTTTGTTATCGACTCTTCATTTGGTGTTGAGGCTAAGGGGGAGGAATCATTGAACCTTCTTTGATAGCATTGGCTACCAGCAAGTTATTGTTTCTTTTCACTGTTTGTTTAATAGTTCAGGTCCTTAAGTAAGCTAGGTTCTGCAATATAGTTAAAATTACACTAAGAACAACATCTGTCAATATTCATGCTTTTATCTGTGGAAATACTGAAGAAAACCTAGCTACAGACTTTATAAGTACATACTTGTGATTGATTTAAAAGATGGTTAACCATAGATATTTGTAGTTGGAACATGCTGCTGATGTTTTCCAGGTTTTAGGTACAAGCCGGTGTAATGGTAGATGGGATTTGGTGCAGAGCTGGCAACATTTCTAGCATCTTGAATAAGGTGAACAAAGTGAAAGTTTTGCTCATGGTTATAGCCCTTATAGGAAGAATGGAAGTCCTTTCTGTGTAGATCTTCTTTTGAAGAATTTAATTAATGAAATAAAGACACCAATAAACCATCATTATATAAACTTTTTTGTAAGGCTACCCTACTGATTCAGTTTCTGTGCCACTTTAGGACCATTAATTCCTTCAGCCATGGGGGCATTTATATTGCTATTTGGTGCGAAACTAGCATCCTGAAACCAATTCTTAAAAAAATAAGTAAAGACTTCTTTGAGATATTAAAACAGATTGGTGGCTTATTTACCTACCCGCCTCTGACATTAGATAATTGCAAACATCTGGCACAGACGGTAGATTTAGAACTTCATCTTTATAGTCGAATGTATTTAGTGTATTGTATTCATGTATTTTGATACCAATCATATTCATGTATTTTCATTCTTGAAGTTGTGAGTATAACTACATGTTTTTTCTTCATTTACATTGCTCAACAATTAGTAAATTATCAACCCTATGTTAAAGCAAATAAGTTGGTATTATTTCATATAAGCATTGGAAAGGTTATTAGTTTTGCTTTTATGTTTCTTTTCCTTCATATTTGAATTTTTGTCTGCTTTTTGGATGCCATGGTTTGTGAAACCCATCTTATCTTTTATGTTATGATCTTTTCTAATGATAGTGGTTTCCTAAAAACCATATAATTGTTTCAAAAATCTTGAGCCTATTAAATCCTGCTTTGTCGAAGGATTATTTTCTTAGAATATGTTGGGGTAAGTAGCTTTTGGGTTTAAATTTGCTACTGTAATGTAGGTTTGAACAGAAGATGTGGGAAATTTATGCGGTAAGTTTGGTATGAGATGTTTATCTGTGTTGGTTTGGTTTGGGGTTGCGCCTAAGGGGCCGTTACGAAACATTTACCCGGGTAAGCGCTTACTGGTATCACTTCCCTAACGATCTTTGCCAATTAGGCAGGGAAACCACTAAAAATCTTACCCGGTAAGCCATAACTAGGATTGAGATCCAGTCAGTGATGGAAATGACTATTACTCGGTAAGCACTTACCAGTTGAAGACGTTTACCAACAGTCAGTGGCTGAGAATGTTATACGATAACGTAAGTAAGGGTAATGTCTTTGCCGGTAAGTGTTTGGTAAACAACCCCTTGTATTTTTTCTGGAGTCGGTTGAGTGAACCCCTTTAGCATTGAAGAAGTTTTCTAAAATGATCGGCTGTAGTCATGTTGATCATGTAGGAGAATAATTTTTTGATTTTTGGTGCTTTAATGACGCTCTAAATGCATCCTCATTTTGGTTTTTGCTCCTCTCATGGATCAATATTGTTGACTTTGAATTAGATGTTGTCCCAATTTTGTGTAATCTCCAATTTGGTGAACTGGGAGATCCTGTGTTCCCATTTCCCAACTTATATACTGGGTCTATAAGCATAAGAATCATCCATTATTTCATTGCCATCTCAAGAACTTGATCTTTAGCATCTTGGATGTGTGTTTGTTATGGGTAAGAAGATTCAAACATTATAGCTTATCTTACCTCTCAAGATTTTAACCATTAAGATGGCATCTAATGCAACACTCAGTCCTTGCCTTACTATGCGGGTAAGAGTTGTCATTCTCACCTACCTTGTAAGACTCTTTGTCCTTACCTTGCTAACCACTAACCATGTAAGATTCTTGGTCATTGTAATGTTCATCCTATAAGTTAATGTGACTTGGTAACTACATACCCAAGTAAGCGTGTAGGAAACTTCATCTTACTCTTGATAAACCCTCTTTTGCTTTCAGTTGGCCATGGATTTCGTCTTCAGGCTTATTGATTTTCTGGATTTGGATGTAAACTTTCTCAAAAATCTGCTCAATTAAAGACCGGTTCTTTTTCTATATCCGACCTAATGATTGAACTTTGAAGACCGGTTTACCAAGGAATGTTTGTATTTGTTTATTATATATGTAAACACTTAAAAAACTATAAGCAGAATTCTAGACTTTCAGTTTCAAGATTAATGTTTTTTTTTTTTTACAATTCAAAGATACCACCTATGATCTTGTGGTGGTGGAACATAATGAATATTACATTAATAATTCTTAGATTAATATTTTAAAATTATATCAAATATTATTATATAATGTTGTGTTTTTATGTTTCTAAAAACATCTTCAACAACTTCTTTAAAATAGAGAAATAGGGATCTTGAACAAATTTGAACCCCGATAACTTCTTAAAATGGCAAAAGTATGAACATAGTTTAAAAATAACCAAATTTGGAGAACTCTTACATAACTAATTTGGTACCATGAACACTTAGCTATCTTGATTCATGTTTTTGCAACAAAATTAGTTTTTTCTTTAGATTTTGCTTATCATGATTTAAAAATTAATATTGTTGTTCGATCAAGACTACCTACATGGTATGTCACATATTTAGCTCTAAATTTGTTACACATTTTTACTCACATCCGCTTTAATTTTTGATGCATATAGAGTAGAATGATTGATCAGTAAAATATTATTACTTGGAAAATATGAGGTGGCAAATTCATGGAGTAGGAAGTGTTTATGGGGATTTTCTTAGTTTTTTCGTTTTATAAAGTTTATACTATCTACCACTTATTTGAACTAGCGCTATACTCATCCGTAGACCGAGTATACAACACGACTTTTATTTAGATTCAGTTATTTGATTTGTCACAATTTTTATCATTAGTGAATGTTGTTTTCAATCATGCAAGAAGCTCAGTCAAACTTTAACCGGTTTTTTGGCGCCTTTGACTCTTGGTTAGGTACCCTTCGGCTTGAAGGGTCCTTCCGTAACTTTTAAGATAGATCAAGTCTAAGTTTGATTTCACTTCTGATTTTTCAGAGGCGGCGCTAAGTCTGAAATCTAAACCAATAAGAATGTTTGCTTTTGTAAACTAACAAATGCTTAAGTATGCATAATTCTATATTTTATCCGTAAAAAAAAGCAACTCAAATACATCAATTAATAAGAGCATCGATGATCAAAGAACAAAACGAAAAACAAAAAACAAAAGAATGATGTCAAATTTGCAAATATGTAGAGTTTTAATCATATCTCATTGATTTAAGCAATTTAAGATGTTCAGGAAAGCAAACACATACACACACATATGATCACTTTGAAAAAACTAAAAATAATGAATCCAAATTAAACTCATGTTGTAGACCCGGCCTACGGACGGGTATAGCACTAGTTATATATCTATTGTTCCCGGTGAGTGAAAAAACCGCTCTTTGGATATCAGCCATTGGATCAATTCAACTTTCAATCTCGGCTGTTTAAAATCACCTATTTACGGTTATTCCGCCTATCTAACCGAATCCTTCCTTTTAGGCCACTACTATCCAGCCCACTCCTTTATCTTACCCCATTACTATCCAGCCCACTTCTCCATGTTCATCTTCCTTTCCTGTGATCATCATTTCACTCCCCCTGTTCCCCCCACGATATCAGATTCAAAAACTCCCCCCACGTTTTCCAGCCCATTCTCCAATCTTCATTCGCTTCCTTCTCCATCTCCACGATTCTCCCCAAATACTAACATATAAATCCCTATTCAAAATGGCAACCTCACAATTTCTCTGCCCTCGATCGGCTAAATTGAAAGCACATTCTTTGGCACTCCAAATTCAATTCTCCTGTTCCAGATTTGTTTGTTGTATTACTTTTCCTAATTTCTATGTAGGATTCCACTCTCAATTGTATCCATAATCCATCCTATACTATGCAATTTCATGTTTTTTTTTCTTGTTATTTGTTAATGATTTCTATCAATTTGTTGATTGTGATGTTTCACTGGCTCGAGGAAAATTCGAGAGCGTTTTTTGGAAGCCATGGTATGCTAATTTCTTATTAGCTTATATTTGTATGATTGATTTTATTTTTTTACCAAGTACTAACTAGGGTTTACCTTTTTATCTGGCATTACGGTATTCAAGTTCATAATGGGAGCTAAATCCTCAATTGTTTTTTTTTTTAAAAAAGGCTGCATTTTGGGCGTTAACCTCATTTGTACTTGATTTCAAAATTGGTGGAATAAAAAATTGGTATACATTCCACCCCTTTTAGTCGTCATTTACTTGATAAAATTAATTACATTATCTAATAATTATCAAATCAAGGGAGAAATCTATGTGATCATCTGAGGGCAAGTTATGTTGCAGTAAAGAATTCTATGTCAATTAGTTGCTTGATGTTTATCATTGTCTTAGAACAATGATTGTCATTATTCTATCCTCACATATCTTCTCATAAATTCGTTTCTTATGGTGTTTTGGTTGATGCATTTGCAATGATCTTTCCATGTGCATCATTAAAGCATATATGGAGTTCTATGTGTTTAACCTGGATCACTTGTCTAGAATCTCATCAGGTAAGTTAAACAATAAGGGTTTGGGTAAATGGCCCCTAAGCATGTCAACAATCCGTTTTCTACCACTATGCTTTTCGTATGAATGTGTTATTAATTGCACTCATTAGTTTTCCTGTTTTTGTGATCAAGAAATAAATAAGGTATCAACTATCAACAAGTTATATTCCATATGTGATTTGTGTGTATTTACTTTTGGTACCAACAACACGATCAAAGATCTAATAAGGAATAGTGTTCATTGAAACTATTTGTTGTATTTTTATTTACTAGAATTATAGTTTATATTTGCATGTTTTTTATTTTTACATGTACTCCTTATGATTTTATCTCTTATTTTTCCTTCCTGTATGTTCCAACATGCTTTAAAAAGAATACAACAGTTATTTTTATTAACCTGCAAGCTATTTTTAAGAGTTGTGCTGCCTTGCGAAATCCATTTTGCTACTTTTGGTTTATTAACCTGCAAGCTATTTTTAAGAGTTGTGCTGCCTTGCGAAATCCATTTTGCTACTTTTGGTTTATTAACCTGCAAGCTATTTTTAAGAGTTGTGCTGCCTTGCGAAATCCATTTTGCTACTTCTGGTTTATTAACCTGCAAGTTTATTGTATCTGGTATGGTTTTTACTGAAAAGGGTTTAATGGCAATCTCTTCTTTCGCTTTTGTTTGATTCGGCATTTCAGGTTTCGCTTTTGTTTGATGTTGAGAGCGTTTATGGACCTAGGTTAATAGAAGTGTCGGTGTCACGGTGAATCGGTGATCAGGTGGTGTGCTGGTGAGTCGAGCGTCAAGGAGGGCCGACGACGTGCAAACATCTTTGATTTTGATTTCGTAAAAGTTAAAACAACTTCACTTTTTAATTTAACATTTAAGTCAATTATTTCCTTTGATTACTGTAAGATTACATAGTTTCTTTATCTTTTATTTGTACAATTAATAACTTAGGATTTTTTACGTATTCATTTTTTTTCTTTAATGTTGAATTGTTGCTAACAGGTTGTTGCCAAGGCATCAAATGTTTATCTGAAAGATACTGAAGCAGCGCCATATGGAGGATGGTGCTACTAAACTTATACAAGGAGCATATTGATAGTTGTAAACCCTTTTAAAGATTACCACATTTCTATGATAACCATATTATGACATGGTATATAGGGGCAACATTTGGGGAATTGAGTCCCCATTCATTTGTTGTTGGATATGCTGCATACAGGTACTACCTGATACTCATGTAATTGTGTGCTAATTTACGAGTTACATCATTTTTGTCAAAATTGAGCAAAGCTATTCTTATGTGTTTTAATCATATATAACAATAATGTTTTTATTTTAGTTGGGTAGAGGTTCCAGAGAGTATTTGGTTGGAAGATAGACAAAGTGACAAACCCATTACCCTTCTTAAGCAAGTGTTAGTGCTTTCAAGCTTCATGTGTCCAGCAAGCCAGGTACAAAATACAAGTCTTTTTGTTTAAGTCATGCATGTTAATTAGACTTTTAGGTTGCATGTGACTTAATATGTCTTAACTGGTTGACAAGTTCATACTGATTCGATAAAATTGAGAAGTTGTGCACAAGAAATTGATGAATAGTAGGGGTGTTCAGCAAAACGTTGTACTGCTCTAACTAGTCAAACCAAGTCAAGTCATCCCGTTTTTGGCGGTTTGAGCGATCAGGTGGTTCGACCTGGTTTGAAAAAATAGTCAAACCGGGCAATTGTCTGCGGTCTGAAAGTTTTTTATGGCGGTTTGGACCAAACCGACCTCTAAATATACATATATATATATATATCTATATGTATTACGTTTTTTTGGACTTCGTTTACTTCAAACGGACTCAAGGTATGGATGTGTTGAGATATTTGGTTTTGTTAAAATAAAAATTAATCTAAAATTAAAAGTTGTATATGTTTTTTACGTCTAAACTTTAAAGACCGTAAAAGGCCCAAACTGCCTAAACCACTGTTCGGTTTGATCAGTCTGGGCACTCGATATCAAACTGTTCGGTTTGATAATTCTATAATCCACCATTTACAGTGTGGTTTGTAGTCTGAGGGGTTAAACCACCTGAATCGGACTGCAAACACCCCTAATAAATTGTAACAGGCATTTAATCTATTTGGCTTACAAGTTATAAGTTTTCATATGATGAAAAAAGCAAATTGTATTGTGGTTAACGGAATAAATTATGGGAATTCTTGCACACCATATTTTTTGCTAAATCTATTGCCTTAGGTACATATTTTCCCAACATGTCCTGTCACTTGGAATGTATATAACTTCGTTGAAGTTATGCATTCAGATAAGTATGGCTAAATCCGTATTTTCCTGTACATGAAATTTTGATTTATTTTCTTGTGGATAGCTTTTGTTGAATAATATATTTATAGTTAAGACTTCAAGCAAGAGCAAGAAACCATTACGTAAAATTCCTTAAGATTTTCATGTATTTAAATTGTTTTGTCTTCTTCTACTTGGATTTCATTTGAGGTAACATGATTATATTTTTAAGTACGATGGATGCAATCGTATAGAGGATATATAATGAAGGATTGTCAAAGCTTCTACAAAGGAATGGGCACTAAGATAATACAAGCTATATTAGCCTATTCACTTTTCATGATTAAGGAGGAATTTGTTAAACTTTTCACGATATTTGCTATCTCCACCCCAACACAATTAAATAGAAATGTTTTTTTTTCTTTATATACACGCATCCATACATATTTTATATTTTTTTTATTGAGATCCATCCTTAGTTTTCTCTTGTGTGTGATAGATTGTTAAAATTTCCGGATAAGCATACAAATATACAATGCTATTTTAATGGACTAAAATCTTATTGAGTGATTTAAGTTAAAAAGATTACTCTTGCAGGGCAAGCATTGGGTAAATGACTTCGTAGTTTCTATCAGTCTGTTGCTGGTTTGGACACATACTGGTTTGGATTTATGTTGCTATCATGTTATTTTATCATCTGCAGCTATACCGGATTTTGGTTCAAATTGATGCTTTTTATCGAGTCCTTTGAATAACCTAAATTTCTATTCAAAAATTTTAAGTAAACATTTATTCTATATTTGGTTGGCTCTATTAGTCAGAATTGACATTTTATGTGAACTCAAAGAGTCTGAAATCTAATGTAACAACTTAAATAGTTGTTTTAGTTAAAACTTACTACTCAAATAACCGAGTTAGATTAAAGTTATGTTGCTTACCCGACCAACAGACGGGTATAACACCTAAGATATAGAGTTGTGGTTTGTGGAATGGATCCAATTTGTTGCGAAAGATCATGGATGGAAATTGTACATGCAAACAAGTTAACCTATGGTCCCAATTAAATTGTATTTGGTTGACTTTAAACTGACAAAAACTACATTTTGTTCACACACAAAGCATACAGAAGGTTAAAATGAGAATATCAAATAATTGAATCTAGATTAAAACACACCGTATACCCGGCCTACGAACGGGTACAAGACTAGTTGGATTTGGGGGAGGGTTGTGTTTTGAAAGGAGGGAAAATTTTAGGCGGGATAAATTTTGGGAAATTCCAATTGTACTTATTCCTTTCATAAAAAAGACTTTTAATACTTATCAATAAGAATAATAGTTTTTAAATAATAAATTGAGTTAAATGCAAACTTGGTCCTTGTGGTTTACAAAAAATAATGATTAAGGTCCCTCTAATGAATTTTTAACTAATAAGGTCCTTGTATTTTTGTTTTTTATAACACATATGGTCCTTCTTATAAATAATATTAATAAAAAATAGAATTAAGAAAGGGTAATTTTGTCCACTCACTTTTTTATTCATTTAATCTTAATCTATAACATATTTGGTCCCTTTTTTATTAATATAATAATTCAATTTAATTTGGTTTCTTTTTAATATATTATACTATATTACTATTTTTATGTTAAAATATATGTATATATTCTTTTATATTGAACATATAAATTTTAATACCCCCTAACCTAAGTATATCAATTACTTTACAAACTATACAAATACATTTTAAATTTTCATGTTAGTTTTATCATAAGTTTGAAACAAATTTTATATTTATATTTTTATCTGATGGATCTCTTTTTAATAATATAACTCGAAATTAACCATAAATTGAAATTTGCTTCAAATGGATGATAAAACTAACATGAAAATATAAAATATATTTGTATAACTTGTAAAGTAAATTGATATAATCAGAGGTGGTATTAAAATTTATTTATTCAATTTAAAAGATTATATTCATGTTTTAACATAAAAACATTAATATAGTATAATATACTAAAAAGAGACTAAATAATTTTAAATTATTATATTAATCAAATAGGGACCAAATATGTTATAACCTAAGGTTAAAGAAATAGGAAAAGTGAATGGACAAAATTACCCTTTCATAATTTTAAATTTTTTAAATATTATTTATATGAAGGACCAAATGTGTTATAAAAGCCAAAAATATAAGGACCATGTTAGTTAAAAATTCTTTAGAGGGACCTTAGTCATTAATTTTTATAAACCACAAGGACCAAGTTTGCATTTAACTCTAATAAATTTTAATACTTTGTATTATCAAAATATTTATTAGATATTTCCGATCTTTTAATATCTTTTTATTCTTTTCAAAAGATATGGTTTAAAAGGTTTAATATTTTATATCTCTTTATCTATATGAAACGGTTTTTACACATAGATTATACATACATACATTTATGATAGTTGATTGAACAGTACTTTATTATAAAATAATCTTATAAACAGTAAGTTTAATATAAATTATTAATACTACTCTATCAAGCATGTTTTTTTTTTAATAATTTTTCCCCTCTATAAACAATAACCAACCGTTTTTTTAGTAAACTTTCCCCTCAATGAAGTTACATTTCAACCCCTTACATTTATAATCTTTATTCATTTTATATCTTTTAGTTTTCTATATTTCGTTTTACGTTTTAGTTATATATCGTATACCGACTAAAATATGTTAAAAAATGCGTTTCAGTTTAAACAAATTATGTCATTATAATCATATCGTCAATATGTTTGAAATGAGCCTAATATTGAATATTTTTTGGTTTAATTACCTTATTCTATACCATATATATTACGATTTTATTTACTCAAAAATAGTAAATGGGCTAAAAAAGTCATTTAATCAAACTCATTAATCAAAATTTTATTATAATAAATGTGAATCGAAAAAGTTACGGTTTAACCTCTTAGACTTATAATATTGATTCACTTTATATATGCCTTTTAATCTTGTATATTTCCTTTTACGTTTTAGTCGTATGTCATTTATTCGTCAAAATGTGTTTAAAAAATACGTTTTAATTTTAACAAATTATGTCATTATAATAGTGTCGTCGATACCTTCGAAAGGTCTTAATAATAATAATAACATAGTTGAGCAGTTAAAAAGGTCTTAATCAAACTTTTATTATATATGGTACAATTATATATGTATTCAAAAATAGTTGAACAGTTAAACATATCTTAATCAAACTATTTATAATAATAATAATAAAACAATAATAATAATAATCTATTATAATAAGCTACATTTTCTCTCTGTAGTACGATTATATATATATATATATATTAAAAAAATAGTTGAGGGGTTAAAACTGTCACTTAATCAAACTCATTAATCAAACTTTTATAATAGTAATAATAATAATAATAACAACAACAACAACAACAACAATAACAATTATAAACGTTCTCAATCAGATTATACTCCATTTCATATTGAAATTACATATTCAGAATCCCGGCTACGAATCCTTCATAGAGGTAAGAGTTTCACTTTCTTTTATTATATTTATTTATCATCTAAAACTATTTCATTCTCACTAAGATTACTCTTCGATTGTTAAAGAAACTACCAATACAATTACATATTCGGAATCCTTAAGAAACCTTGCTAGAGGTATAAATTTCACTATCTTCTATTATGTTTATATGTAGGGTCATTGAGATTTATTAGTATTAGTAATACGTACATTTATCATAGTGTTTAAACCATTTTTTAATTTTTTTTTCTCTTATGATCAGTAGATTAATATTATTTTTATTAATTTAGTTGTGAAAGTTACATTTTACCCCCTTAGACTTATAATATCTATCCGCTTTATACCTTTTAGTTTTCTATATTCATTTCACATTTTAGTCATATATCGTATATTGGCTAAAATATGTTAAAAAATGCGTTTAGATTTAAATAAATTACGTCATTATAATCGTATCGTCGATACCTTCGAAATGAGCCTAATATTGAATATTTTTTGATCTAATTATCTTATTGTATACCATATATATTATGATTATATATTTACTCAAAAATAGTAAAAGGGTTAAAAACGTCATTTAATCAAAACTCATTAATCAAAATTTTATTATAATAAAAAAATACGATTCTATTATTCGAATTGTGAAAGTTACGGTTTACCCCTTTTGGTCAATGACATCCATTAATAATCATCTCAATAACTTTAAATCGTCCACAACTTCAAAATTTGGTTATAAAAAACGTTATATACATAATGACCCGCGGCGAAGCGCGGGTATCAAAACCTTGTTTATTTCATTTTTCAAAAAAGTCTATAAACTATCTTAAATATAATAAGTTCTTTAATTAAATTGTGTGTACATAAGTATAATGTATGTATTTATTATATATATGTATGTATTGGATGTGTGTCTATAAGGGTATTCATCAGTTGACATTCAATAGACGTGGGGAAACTGAACCGATCCAATCATCCATTGGATGTTAGATTTTATCAATCCAATTGGATAATTCGATTGGATTGAATCTAATCAATATCAATCGAATTGGATCGGATTGAATTCATCTGACATCCAATGAATGATTAATTGTTTATTTATATATAGAGGGTCAAGTTCAAATGTGAACTCATTTTTCATTGTGAACATGAGTACCACTAGTATTGCACCACGTGACAATATTTAGTCTGAATATTCATGATTTTATTCGGTTTGAATAAAGCTGCACCGCCGATTCACATTGCCACGTGGCACGATTTTGTTGGTCCGCAGGTTCACAATAGAAGATGAGTTTAGAATTGAACTTTTCTCTTTATATACATATATAACATATGGATCAAGTTAAAATGGAAACTCAAATTTGATTGCAAACATGAACAATCAAGAGCGTGTCATGTGTCCTATTCGGCTCATATTCAGTCTGAATAATACTTGATTATTCAAACCGAATATTATTGTTGATCCAGCTCTCCTAAGACCTGATGAAATGAGAATGATCCTGAATCTTTACTTAGTGAATAGGTTTTACTTCTGTTATAGCTTGAGGAATTATCACTGAGTCTGTTCAGTGTTATTCCAGGTTACTTATGCTGTAACTTATTTTTTTAATTATCAGGATCAGGATCAGGAGACGAACGAGTCTGTTCTGCAGTCTACTGATCCTGTCCACTGAAGTGAAGACCTCATGAAGACATCAAGATCATACTCAAAGAACCATCAGCGACGTCGAAGAATTAGCTGATGACAGGAACAGCATGCTCGTGATCTGAAGACGGAACTCAGTGATAGCAGGCTGCTCAATTTCGTATGACATCCTGAAGATTCATCAGGATACAAGTGACCCTGAACAACATCAGTTTCAGGACTCTACTCACTGATCAGTATCCTGATCCTGAAGGATTAGTGTAATGTCTTAGTCTAATGCACAAAAGGATTATCCGCCTTTACTGACATAAAAGTACATAAGGACAGTCTTTTTACTGTTCCCTCCGTACTTATCAGACCTCAAGGCAACTGTTTACACACTTCCTCTTTTGCACACCATGCAAAGAGTATTTGTTTATAGTAAATAGTACAAAGGACCACTTACATTGTGACACGTACACAAAAGTGAGTCTGCATGCATTTAATGCATTGGGTATAAATAGGACTTGAAGAGATGTTCTCCATACTTCTTCTTCAACCTAAAAAATATCCTAATCCTTTCTTTCTTATTCCCTCTATCGTCTTTCTTTTCTTCATCTTCTCACTTTAGTGCATAGTGAAAGAAAACTTAGATTGTTTAGTTTAGACTTATTGTCTTTTCTATTTCCGCAACAATCTGTAAATTCATATTGTTAATACAACAAGAATTTAAAAGTGAAATTTTGTGTGATTATATTCAACCCCCCCCCTTCTATAATCCCATACACTATCCTTACTTGAAGGTCACCTCATTGGGACCAACAAGTGGTATCAGAGCAGATACAAGCTCTCATTTTCTTCTCTTAGAAAAAATTCTTGTGATCCTCTCTCCTAATCCATGGTTCTTCAAGCTAAGGATAACTACTTTGATACCGGCTCTGCTGGAAAGCCTCCTAGGTTTAACAAAGACAACTTCTCTCTTTGGAAAACCAGGATGGAACTTTTCCTTTCTGGTTCTGATCCCCAGATTCCATACTTTCTGGAAAATGGACCACATGTGCCTACACAAACCGTCCACCCTATTCCTGCTGCAGGTGGCCAACCAGCTAGACCTGAAAGGGAACTGGTAAAGCCTGTAACTGACTGGAATGACGAAGACAGACGCCTGGTCAATATTGACACTAAGGCTAGGTCTCTCATTGCCATGTCACTCCCTGACGATGTATTCCATTCTGTCTGTCACCTTCGCTCTGCTAAAGAGATTTGGGACACCCTCTGTGTTCAATATGAAGGTACTGCTGTTCTCATGGAATCAAGAAAGATTTTCTTGGTTCGTCAGTATGAAAGCTTTATTCATCAAAAGGATGAAACTCTCTCCCAGCTACATCAGAGATTCAACTGTCTTCTGATTGATCTGAAGACTATCGGTACTACCTATTCTAACTCTGAGGTGGTTACCAAGTTCATGGAAGCTCTTCCTAAACATTGGGAAATCTACACCTCCTGCTTAACTATGTCAAAAGACATAAAGACACTCACACTAAGTGAGTTGTACGGTATTCTTCTTAACCGTGAACAACAGAAGAAACTGAAAAAGAATCTCATAAGAGATACTAAAGATACCAAAAGTAACTCTGTTGCATTGGTCTCTGATTCAGTTCCTACTGTTGCTACTCCTTCTTCAGTAACTATTACTGAATTAGAATCCTCTGACTCTGACATGTCAGAAGATCCTGAATTCAATGAATCTCTTGCTTTATTAACTAGATCTTTTAAGAAGTTTGCCAAAAAGGGAAACTTCCATAAAAAGAAACACCTTACTATTACTGACAAGCCTAAATCAGACCCTGTTGATAAGGCTACTGCTATCTGCTACAACTGTCAGGGCAAAGGACACTTTGCTAATGATTGCAGGTACATAAAAAGTCAGTTTGCTCCCTCCTCTGCCAAATCTTCTTCTAAGAACCCCAAATACCAGCGCCTGAAAGAAAAATACAAGAAGATGAAAATTCAGCGCAAGGGTAAAGGTCTTATCGTAGAAGACTGCGATTGGGATGATGTCTCCTCTGATGACTCATCTGATGAGGAAGATACTCAAGTGGCACTGATGGCCATTATTGAGGAACCTACCTTAGCTCTCATGGCTAAGATAGAAGAGGTCCCTGAAGAGGTTCCTACTCAGGCTCCTGAAGCTTCTTCTTCCACAACTCCTGAAGCTTCCACCTCTGCGACTGATCCTCCAAGTCAGGTACCTATTCCTCTTGTCCCTCTTCAAAGCTTAACTCAGCTGGACCTGGTTACTCTTGATCTCTACAAAGCCCTAAATGGTAAAACCTCTGCTGAGAAAATGAACATTGATCTTCGTGATCAACTCAGAGAATGCCAAGAAAAAATAAAACAACTTACCATTCTGGAAGAAAACTATAAAGACCAGGTCACTGTTAATAAAACTCTTTGTATTGAAAGAGAAACTGCTCTTGCTGCCAAAGAAAGAGCTTTGGCTGAGTTAAATGCTGAAAAAGTCACCATCAAAGGATGGAGTGACGCCTCTGAAAAGGTTGATGAAATATTAGCCTCAGGAAGAAATGTTAAAAAACAAAAAGGGTCTTGGATATACTCGTGGAGGAACTAAATCTGATTGTTCCATGCTCAAATTTGGAAGATTTGTTTCTTCTATCCCTGATCCTAATGCTCCTGAAAACATCCCTTCTCCGTCTAACACACACTCTGAAGGTGCTCCTAAGAGCAAAAAGAACACAGTCAAGGAAAAATCCAAAACTGTAACACCTTCAAAGACCAAGTGTCCTAAACCCAAGAACAAAGTTCTGGGTGGTGGTCCTTCAGTCTCAGGATCAAAATCTTTTTCCCAAAATCCTGTTCCCAGACTGAAGATTGACCTGAAGCAAAAGACTCAGGAGAAGAAACCAATTCCTCCTCTGTCCAATGCTAAAGGCATACTTGGTACTGGTCCTGTTCATCTGAAGTTCAAAGACTCCTGGACTCCACTAAACGCTTTCAATATCGCAAATGTTATCACTGTGGATTAAATGACCATATTGCGAGTAAGTGTCCTGATGCTACCAAAGCTGAAAAATCAGCTAAGGTAAAGAAAAATCCTAAGACTGATAACTCAGTCAAAGGAAAGAAGGTTGTCAAGACTGTCACTTCAGTCAAGACTCCAGCCTCAAGAACTGATAAATCAGTTAAGGCTACCACTGACTCCACCAGTCCTACTGATACTTCTGGATCCATAGTTCTATGGGTACCAAGAAAAACTTAAACTCTAAATTTTACAGGATAAGGGCATCTGGTATCTGGACAGTGGATGCTCTCGACATATGACTGGTTCTAAATCTGTCCTCTCTAACTACCGTGAAGAAATATAAGCGAAATATATCAATTAAAGCCCAACTAGATCGATTAAAGCCAAAATAGATCGATTTAAGCCAAATACACCAATTAAAGTCTAACTAGGTTGATTAAAGCCCAAATAGGTCGATTTAAGCCTAAATATATTAATTAAAGCCCAACTAGATCAATCCAATCCAAATATATGATTAAAGCCCAACTAGATCGATTAAAGCCCAAATAGACTAATCCAAGCCAAATATACTCACTAAAGTCAAACTAGATCGATCCATTCCAAATATATCCATTAAAACCCAACTAGATGGATCCAAGCCAAATATATCGATTAAAGCCCAACTAGATGGATCCAAAGCCAAATATATCGATTAAAGCCCAACTACATCGATCAAGGTAAATATACCCATTAAAGCACAATTAGATCGATTAAAGCCCAACTAGATCGATTTAAGCCAAATATATCAATTAAAGCCCAAATAGATCGATTAAAGCCCAAGTAGATCGATTCAAACGAAATATATTAATTAAAGCCCAACTAGATTGATGAAATCCCAAATAGATCGATCTAAGCCAAATATACCAATCAAAGTCCAACTAGGTCGGTTAAAACCCAAATAGATCGATTTAAGCCTAAATATATTAATTAAAGCCCAACTAGCTCGATTTAAGCCCAACTAGATCAACCCAAGCCAAATGTATTGATTAAAGCCCAACTAGATCGATTAAAGCCCAAATAGATCGACCCAAGCCAAATATATCAATTAAAGCCCAATTGGATCGATTAAAACCAATTACATCGATCCAAACCCAAATATACCAATTAAAGCCTAAGTAGATCGATTAACACCCAACTAGATCCATTAAGCCCAAATATATCAACTAAATCCCAACTAGATTGATATCACATGATCTCAAATCAAGTATGATTTTTCTTAGAACCTTTTGAAGCTAACTAATAACTTATTGATAAACACATTCAAATAAAAGATAATGATTTGGTCCTAAGAGAATATTCATTTATAATCTTTATTTGAAAAAAGTAATATATCAATTGCAATTTCTATTTTAATCAACAATAAACTTGAGTTTTCTTATTTGATGAAGAGTTGGTTGATTAATTTTTTAGTTTTGGTATACATTAATATATTTTTGTTAGTAAAACATCTTTAGGCCATCCTTTATGGTACCTATGGTACCCCTCATACCTGTTGCCACATCAGCTGCCACATCAGCTTTTCACTATCTTTACCACTACCTACCAACCCCATACCTTTCATCCACTATCATACCCCTCATACCCCTCATTAATTAATTGATTTAAAAAAAAAGAAAAATAAAAGATAGAGAGAGAGAAAGAAGAGAGAGATAGAGAGAGAGAGAGAAAAAAAAGGGATTAAAATGACCGGTGTGGGGGTGCCGGTGGAGAGGGTACCGGTCACCCTACCCCTCATCCACAACGGTGTGTACCGACCGGTATGAGGGGTACCGGCCCTCTCTACCGGTCCTTAGCGGATGGCCTTAATTATAAATAGTTGTAACTTAAAAAAACTAATTTTTCAAAGGACTTAAGAAGTAATTTTGTAAAAATAAAATATAAATATTAAAGATATCATAATACAATTACTGATGGATCTAAGAAATCTGCTGACAGAAAATATAAATTACCTTTTATTACTAATTTATTTATGTTTTTGTTGGCGAGTTTGAAAAGTCCATCGGTAAAAGTTTAAGTAAAAAAATATTAATTTTAATAAAATAACTTTTGCCGGCGAGCTTGAAAAGTCCGTCGGTAAATATGTAAGTAAATAAAATTTTTAATTTTAATCATAACTTTTGCCGACGAGTTTGAATGTTGGTCCAGTAGATTTCAAACTTAGATCAAACAACTACAGCTTAAAGAGTGAAATGCAGCGTAAAAATCTAATATAAGCTATAAATGAATGTAAACAAACTAATATAAGAAATGCTCACTGTATGAAAAACATCTAGCTTGAAGATTTTCAATGGAATTGAAAGTAACATGAATTAAAGATGAACTTACATGAAGATTCAATGGAACATTAATTCTTATATTAAGAGACTTGATGAACAGCGATTACAAACTCACACTCGTTACACACGCTAAACAAAAAGTACAAACGGCTATTTATACAAGAAAGAGATGACCTAACAAACCCACTAAGATCTAGACACGTGTTTCAATCCTGATCGTAGAAACTGAGTCGGTTGAGGTAGTCACGTGAGCAGCACGGAGTAAAATAACCGTTTTTACAGAAGTTGTCATCTTCGCAGAGGCATAAATTGTCAGAACCTCTGTCAAGCTTTTCAGAGGTTCTGTGAACACTTAAGCAAGAAATTGCCTTCAGCCGATAGAGCCTCTGTCATGTCTTACAGAAGTTCTGCTGAACTTGTCTTGAACTTCTGTCAATCAACTTCTGGTGAGTCACCCTTGAGATATCTTTTATCATTACTTTTACATTGACGAGAGCATAAGCTAACATTGAATAATCCGTTGGTAAAGGTGTAATTAAAAAATATATTTACTTAAATAAAATAACTTTTGCCGGCGAGTTTGAAAAGTCCATCGGTAAAAGTCTAATTAAAAAATATATTGACTTTAATAAAATAACTTTTGCCGACGAATTTGAAAAGTCCGTCGGTAAAAGTGTAAATAAAAAAAATATTAATTTTAATAAAATAACTTTTGCCGGCGAGTTAATCAAATTCGTTGTTGAAAATATCAATCAAATTTTGAAATATACTTTTACCGAAGGATTTGGGAGGTTTGTTGGTAAAGATAACTTTTACCGACGGCTTGTACGAAACTCGTCGGCAAAAGTGCATTTTTGCCGGTGACATTTTCCTTCGGCAAAAAGTTCAACTTTTACCGGGGGCTTTCATCCAAATTGCCGGTAAAAGTTACTTTTACCGACGGACTTTCGAAACCCGCCGATAAGAGTGCATTTTCTTGTAGTATAAGCTTTTTTTTAGGACAAACTTTATTTTTGTTAGGAGTCGTCAAAACAATATATAATTATAAAAACTGAAAGTAATAATATAAAATCCAAAATATTTAAAAGGTTATGAGCTATAGTTATTTAGCATACGAAAAAGAATATCTTAGCCGGTCTTTGTTTGCATCTAGATAATGCCATTCAGAGCTTAAGTCTGAATCCGGCAGAGATGAAACATGTTTGGCAAATTCATCTCTTATGCTATGTTTGCAAACTTGCTGAAAGCTAAATGGTAGCTGATAAGTAACTGATAAGCTAGCTTATAAATAAATTATATTTGATAAAAACTAGTTTACAGTATGTGAAATGATAAAGGGTGTGGCAAAAATAAGCTAGCTGATAAGCAACTTCATCCAAACATGTACCATAAACTAGCTTATATAGCTTTTTAAAACGTTACTTTAGTATTTTTTTTATGAGTTTTTTGTAGCTTTTTCCAATTATGCCGTTATTAATATTAATTGTTAAATTCAAAAATACCCTTTTTGGTCATTTTACACAATCATAAGCTAGTTTTTGTCAAACATAATTTGTTTATAAGTTAGCTTATTAACTACTAACTAGTTTATCAATCAACAATTAGCTTATCAGCTATCAGCTACCAGCTAGCTTATCAGCTATCAGCTACTAGCTAGCTTATCAGCTAGTTTGCCAAACATAGCCCAAAAAAAAGTATACTGAGATATAAAAATTAATACTAATAGGGGTATAATTGGAAAAAATTACAAAAACCCACAAAAAGCTCCAAAAAAACAACCTACAATTTTCAAAAGCGCAAATGCATGAAATAATAACCTACTTTCATCAATTTCCTTATCACAGAACTGTACTTTTAGTTTTTCTTATTACAACAATATACTTTCATATTATTTTTTTATTAGAGCACCATACTTTGAAAATTTTACCCATTATAGCATTGGGTATGTTAGATCATGTTTTTATGCTGTTAAGAAGTCAAGGGCTTATTTTGTCATTATGTAATAGTTAGTATTGACTTTTATCTTTTGGGTCCTTTGTGTAAAGAGTCATAGACTCTAAGGATCAGTTCTGTAATTGTGGCACTATATAATCGTGTCACTAGTTACGGTTTTCAATAGACGAATCAATCAAGCAACTAGTAACTTTCTTGACATGCATGTTACGTATCTTCTTATACACATTTTCTTTGCGTGTTTATGCTTGTAAATCATTGTTCGAGCATTACTTTCGCCTGTAATCGCTTGCAGTGATCCGTACATCGATTCCTTACTGATTCACGGACTCACAATTGGTATCAGAGCTTTCACTTTGGTAGATTTGATCGTTTTAGAGGCTGTGTTTAGCACATTTGCAAGAATCCCGAATCAGAAATCTTGTTTCCCCGAATTGGATATTAGTATCCCGATTCGGATAACTTGAATCCCGAATCGGATCTCTGTGCAATCCCGAATCGGATCTCTGTGCAATCCCCGAATCGGATCATTTGTTTCCCGAATTGGGAAACTTATTTCCCGAATCGGGACTTAAGCCATCATACGAATCGGGACTTACACTATTCCCAAATCGGATCTTGAACTCCCAAATCAGGATTTGTTAATTCCCAAATCGGGATTGGTATTTTCCCTCCTTGGCCTTTCTTTTTGAAATTTTAGAATTTCTAAAAAGGGGCTTTTAAGTGTGGAAGTTCTGTTCAAACGGAAAACGCTATCTACTCAAAGCAGATCCATCTTGTGAAGACACGATGTCTAAAGAAATAATCAGTATCGGTTCTGAAACTCGACCTCCAGTATTGGTCGTTGGTGAATACCAGCAATGGAAACGCCAAATGATCTACTTTCTTGATCTACTGGATGACAAACTAATGGTCTCTATCACTGAGGGACCAATTAGACCTACAGTTACTGTAGCTGAAGTAGCCAGGACTGAAGTCACTCCTTATCTACCTGCATATGAGGTTGAAAAACCTTATGACATGTTCTCTCATGAACGACATGCTTGGGCAACCATTGACAAACGTGCCCTCACGTTACTCACTATGGCACTGCCTAATGACATGTTCGCGAGAGTTGACAGTTGTAAAGATGCAAAATCAATGTGGCTGGGCATTGAACAACAAATGCAGGGAGGAGACAAAGCACTTGAAGGCCAAAAGGAAAACGCGATGAATGCGTATGAAAGCTTTTGTGCTCGTGAAGGAGAATCACTAACTGATACCTACAATCGTTTAAACATCTGTGTAAACGATTTACGGAGACTTGGACTGGAAAAGAACCGATATGAGGTGAATGTGAAATTCCTCAAGCGGCTAAACAAGCTTTGGCAATCAGTCACAATAAGCATTCAAGTGAGCCAGAATCTTGGCCAACTTGGACTTCATGATCTATACAACATGATGCTTCCTCATGAAGAGACCTTATTCGGTAAAACCGAAAAGAAGATCGATCCTCCTACACTGGCCTTGATGTCAAACAGAGGATCATCCTCACATGACAACTACACGGTAGAGGAGTCAGTAGTTCTTGATGATGGACTTACCGAAGAGGAGATGTATTGATGGTGTAAAATGTATATAATAAAACAAGACCAAGTTTAACCACAAAATAACCTAACCAATCACCATTCGCAGGCAAGCGTACCTGATCGATAGCTATTGTTTCAACCTAATTTAACTTAATCAGCTCAAAATCAAGATTTCAAACCCCAAAGAAAATCTGAACACACATCTCATTTCTAAAATTAATGAAACGCCTATGGATCTTCACATGGTTATCGATCAAGTAATAGGTAAAGTTTT
>CM058047.1:58034578-58047932 GCA_030169165.1 Centaurea solstitialis | reverse complement strand
GGGCTGTTTACCAAATTGTTGGTCCCAAGGGGGTGACCTTCAAGTAAGGATAGTGTATGGGATTATAGAAGGGGGGGGGGTTGAATATAATCACACCAAATTTTCACTTTTAAATTCTATGTTGTATTAACACTTTGAATTTACAGATTGTTGCGGAAATAGAAAAGACTAAAATCTAAACTAAACAATCTAAGTTTCTTTCACTATGCACTAGAGTGAGAAGGCTAGAAAAGATAGGAAATAGAAGGATAAAGAAAGAAAGGATTTGGGTTATGTGTTAGGTGAAGAAGAGGTATGGAGAACCTCTCTTCAAGTCCTATTTATACCCAATGCATTAAATGCATGCAGACTCACTTTTGAGTACGTGTCACACTTCAAGTGGTCCTAAGTACTATTTACTATAAATAATGTCTTTTGCATGGTGTACAAAAGAGAGCTTATATAAACAGTTGCCTTGAGGTCTGATAAGTACGGAGGGAACAGAAACGTGACTGTCCTTGTGTACTTTTTGTGTCAGTAAAGGCGGATAATCCTTTTGTGCATTAGATTAAGACATTATACTAATCCTTCAGGATCAGGATACTGATTAGTGAGGAATGCCCTAATATTGATGTTGATCAGGGGTCACTGTATCCTGATGAGTCTTCAGGATGTCATACGAAATTGAGCAGCCTACTATCACTGAGTTCCGTCTTCAGATCACGAGCACGCTGTTCCTGTCATCAGCTAATTCTTCGACTTCGCTGATGGTTCTTGAGTATGATCATAATGTCTTCAGGAGGTCTTCACTTTGATGGTCAGGATTAGTAGACTTCAGAACAGACTCGTTCATCTCCTGATCCTGATCCTGATGATTATAAATACAAGTTACAACATTTTTAACACGGACTAACACTGAACAATCTCAGTGATAATTCCTCAAGCTATAACTATAAGTAAAAACCTATTCACTAAGTGAAGTAACATGATCATTATCATTTCATCAGGTCTTGGGAGAGCTGGATCAACAATCTCCCCCTAAATGATAATGATAAGACAACAGAGAAATTGTCTAAGTCTAGAAGGTTTAGAAAAAAAATTCTAAGTCTAGATTTAACAGTAGGAAATAGAACTCATAAAGGTACATGTCCCATTTACTGTTTTGAGGGATCTTTTTCAGTACTATGATGGAATGAAGTACGATGCACTAAAATGCATTTCCATTAATCTCATGATGATTTACAAGAGTAAAGAAAATACACAAGTACATAAATACAGTACTGAAAGAAAATTACAAAAATAATCCTAGCTATTAGAATCTTCCTCAGGCTCTTCTTCCTTGATTTGGATGGTGAGAAAGGTTTCTCCATCTGCAATGCGTTTATTTAGGATAGATCTGACAGCACGAGCAAATTCCTTAGCGTCTTTGTTTTTCTTTTCTTTGTTTGCTGTGAAGAGGACTGTCACCAGGTGTTCAGTGGGTGCTTTGTGTAGTTCACTGAATCGTTGAAAACAAGGAATGTTGAGGTTGTCACCTACACAAATACCATGAACTGGTTCTCTGATGACTTGACCCTCAGAGAGAGTTACTCCTGAAGGAAAGGAGAGATCAAGCATCGAGTGAATCTCCTTGTAGAAGTGCCTGCTGATCGTCTGACAGGAGGCTTTGGCAGTGCTGAAGGAGGTTGGAGCAGGACATCAGGAATTTCGGTTGTTCTTCTGATTCGTGCAATAAGTCCATCGATGACTTCTTCTACTTCAGCCCTGTAGTTTTTGTTGGCTTTGGGAAGTAGGTTTCTGATTTCGTTCCACTCTGACAAGTTGTATCTGTCTAACTTGTCAAGAGTGTGCTGCACATCCTTCACTCCAGAGCGTTTGACGGTGATCTAGGTTTTGCCAGGAGCACCTCTCTTTCCACGGGTTCAGCTAAGATGGACTCCTGAGATTTTAGCACCGTGCTTCCCGAGATGAAGTCGGTCTCTGCACCAGTCAAGCTCTTTGTTTACCTCCTCAGCCTGTTCATCAGTCCTCCTGTTGAAGACTTTCAATGCAGCCTTCTGTGCTAGAAGAGGATCAACACTTATTTCGTCGTCTTCTTCGACGAAGTCAAAAGCAAGCTTGCGAGCAGCTTGTGTAGAGAGAAAGGCTTCTCTTTCTTTATTGTCGAGCTCCTCCTAAGCTTTTATTGATTTCAAAAACTCTTCCTGTGATAGATAAGCAAACTCGGAGTCCCAAGAGGTACGAAGAGGAATTTTTACTCTTGTACTCTCGAGTTGCTCTATCACAGCGTTTAAACGCCTATCCCTGTTCAAATTAACAGAAGTGTCAGGGTAGTTCTCACCTTCAGAACGGGGAGAGTTAGAGGGAGGAGATCTTGCTGAGGAAGTAGGAGTTGAGTAATCATCAGAGATGAATTCATCATCTGATGATAAAACAATGGTTTCAGAGGGACCAGGCTGTTCTTGGATTCTGGAGGAGGAATCTTCAGAATGGAATGGATTAACAGGATTAGCAGGGAGAGCTTCATGGTTTAGAGGGGTAACGGTGAAGGTCATTCTGCTAACTTCAGCCCTGGTTCGTGCTGAGATACTATTTTCCATAAGGTAAATGATCTCAACAATGACAGAACCAAAGTTGACATCCTGAGTTTGGGGTTCAGGTTCAGGGGTTCAGGTTCAGGTTCAGGTTCAGGGGTTGGTAACTTGGGTCGTTGGTAGACAACGATTTGAAGGTTGTTTGTGGGTGTGTTTTCAGATGAGCTATCTGTTATGGTGATGGTTTCAGGGTTTGGTTTGGTTTTATTAAAAAGAGAGGAGATGGGGAGATTATCAGAACTAGTAGGGGAGGATGGATGAGTTGTAGACGTACCAGGAGCCTCAGGGTTCTCCCCCTGAGATTGTGCAGGTCCTGGAGTGGGCGTTGGTTTTGGTGCAGCATCAGAGACCTTTTCCAGCACGAAAAGGTCTGTGTCTTCATCATCATCATCATCGTCGTCGTCATTTGTTCCCTCCTCCTCATCATTTATGTTCCAGTTGCTGGAGGGGGAATAGATGGAGTGATCACCATGCTGGCGTTGATTCAGAGGTGGCTGTCTCTCCCCTCAATAGGTGCCCTAGCAATGACAGCTGTTGTGAGAAACTTCTGAAAGAGAGAGGCCATATTCGTCTGCAGCTTGCCGTTGGTGATGGTGGTGCCAATCAGGGATTGAAGTACATCCCTGTCAGCGGATGTAAACGCTGGTGGTGGTGGATCAGCAGTGGAGAGGGAGTTCACCGCTGAGGAGAGCTCAGAAACCTTCTCCTGAAGAGCGCGTAGCCCTGCTTCCTGCGCTTCCAACCTCTACACAACCTCATTTTGGAAGGAGGTGAGAGAGTTGGAGCCTGAGTTGATGGCGGTGGTGATGGCAGGCAGGGCGGTGGCCTTCATGTCCTGAATGGACTCTTGAAGGGTGGAGGAGGAAGTGGCCACCTACGATACCTTGCCATGGAGACTGTCCAGACAAGGTATGTTGATGTACACACCGGTAGGGGAGGAGCAGCAGCAGTGGCAGCGGCGGCGGCAGCGACGGCCTTGGCTTCAGCAGCAGTAGCAGCAGCCTTAGCAGAGGCAAGCTCCACTTCCATGGCCTGGAGGCGTGCTTTGTGAGCATCCTCCTGAAGCTGTAAAGCAGCCTTAGCGTCCTACAGCGCCCTTTCAGCGGACTGACGTCGAAGCTCAGCCACGCTTAACTGGCGCTCAGGGTCTGTGAGCACAAACCCGTCGAAGGGATCATCCTGTTGTAGTTGAGGATGACCCTGAGAGTGCTCAGCAAATGAACCTGAAATATCAGTAGCTAAATGAGCACTAGAAGTCTCAAAAGCTTTCATAGAAGAAGGAATAGCAATAAAGTGCTTAAGTTTGTTACCTGAGGCTTGAACGGCATCAGAACGATTGCCATCCAAATTCTCTGAGTGTTCCATGTTGGGAATTTGCAGACAAAAACTAAATATGCACAGCGGAATAAAACAGAATCCCCAAACCAGAAGATCCATCCCAAACAGATTTAGATACAATTTCAAGGGGGTTTAGAATAATACCTTATGAGATTCAAAAACGGTTTCCGGAAAGCTAACGGGGAATACACCGCTACTGCACCACCACGAGAACCGCTGCTAGACCGCCTTAGGATTACCCAAAAACTCGAAAACCGAAAAACTGGTTGGGAGTGTGTGTGTGGGACGATTTTGGAGAGAGAGAGAAAGGGTTTGGCTTTTCTTTTTCTCTAAGTTACTAATGAGATTGCAATTTGAAAACCTATTAGGTTTACCATATATTTATATTAGTAAATATGGTAATGTCCTAATAGAAAAGCCCGTTTAATTATTAAGCCCGATAGGCTTTAATTAAACCTTTCCATATATTAATTTATTATTAATATATATCCATAAATAATAAACAGACTTTATCTATTATTTATTTTTTTCTCTCTTAATTAATTAATTATACTAATTAATTAATTCCACACAACTGGTAAATCCAATTGATCTCTATTCGGGTGTGTAGCACTGTGACCCACTAGTGCCTTATAACATTGGACACGGTAAACCTGTTACTGTCTTGCACATAATCCTTTCAGACTCCCACTTGTGCCGGCGGCGACTATGAAGAGAGAGAGAGAGAGAGAGAGAGAGAGAGAGAGAGAGAGAGAAAGAGAGAGAGAGAGAGAGAAGTAATTTTGTGTGGGATTAATCAACTGATAAAAACACTTTAAGCCTTTAAGCCTTTATTTATAGATATAGATAAGGCAGTGTTTGTATCTGATTATAATTCCTTTTATAATTATCTCTATTAATTCCTTAATTAATTACTTAATTAATTAATTTACTGATTAATTAATCTAATAAATAATTATTAACTTATATATAATTATTTATTTCTCTCTCTTCTCAATTATCTCTTACACAAAAGTTCTCAATTAGGTGTGCAGCGGTGTGACCTACTAGTGTCTTATAACATTGGACATGATTAACACTGTTACTGTCTCGCACATAATCCTAACAGACTCCCACTTGTGCTAGACATGTAACTGAACTGTCACCATTAGCCTAAGGAGGTCCCTAGCCAGACACTTAGGTTAACCAGGTTATAAGATCTCTTATATCCAGAGAAACAATTCTCGCTAGAATTGTACACAGGTTCATTCCTTTTATACGCGATATCTCTAAAGTGAGTTTTAGACATGGAGCGGAGGACTTCAATCTTAAACTCAAGTTTTCTTGACTCTGATCTCGATTGCCTGCAGTAACGGAACTTTCCAAATAACAACTGTTATTCTATCCGAGCGTGGCCACGCATTTCTGCCAATCTCAACCGTCAAGGGGCCCGGAAATATCTCTCCTTTTACAGAGGTGTAAATCCCTTCTTGACTATCTGCATCTGGTCACATGGCTTCCGCTGCATCTAGTCACGCCCCGTATGGCCACCCTGTTACGGCGTAGCGTTAGAACGTGCTAAGAGTACAACATTCCTCATGTTTCCAGACCAAATATCTCAGGTCTAAGGACAACCTATCATCAAGTCAATGCTCATGACATAGGCTCCATGGAGCAGACTTGAAACTGGTCACTTCCAATACTCAAACACTCTGATGAGTATCTATGAATGTTTGGCCACATCACTTGTGCTTCTATTCGTTACGTTGAATAAATCACCAAACATCCATAATAGCGTTACAGTCTTGCTAAGGTTCCCACCTTAACAAGTAGCTACGGAACTTTTAGATTTTACTTACAAGACTTGTATATAAAATCAGGGATAACTAAATATGCTAAAACTGGTTAATTTGAGACAATCATGAATAAAATCCTTCTTATTTCCATCACACAGTGAAAATAATAAAACTTACACGATATTTAGTCTCAAAAATTAATCCACGGTAATAATCAAAAACTAAAACTAGCTACTAGTATCCAGGTACTGCATCCCAATGGAATTAGCATGTGTCTCATGCTTTACTCTAGCTAGCGGCTTTGTCAGTGGATCCGCTACATTCTCGTCCGTCGGAATCTTGCATATTCTTACGTCTCCTCTTCCGATGATCACTCGGATGAGGTGAAATTTCCGAAGTACATGTCTCGACTTGTGATGCTCTCTAGGCTCCTTAGCTTGCGCCACAGCCCCAGAGTTATCACAATAAATATCCACTGGTCTAGAGATACTGGCTACAACTCTAAGATCCGTGATAAAGTTCCTGAGCCAGACTGCTTCCTTTGCTGCGTCTGAAGCTGCAATGTACTCGGCTTCGGTGGTAGAGTCTGCTATCGTGTCTTGCTTCGAGCTTTTCCACGAGATCGCACCTCCGTTTAGGGTAAAAACGTACCCTGACTGTGATCTGTAATCATCTCTGTCGGTCTGGAAACTAGCGTCTGAATAACCAGTGACACTAATCTCATCCTCAGAACCTCCAAAGACCAAGAACATTTCCTTTGTACGCCTCAGGTATTTCAGAATGTTCTTGACAGCCACCCAATGGGCTTCACCTGGGTTTTGCTGGTATCTGCTCGTAACACTTACTGAGTAAGCAACATCGGGCCTGGTACATAACATGGCATACATGATCGATCCAATTGCCGAAGCATATGGTATCGATTTCATCTTGTCCTTATCTTGACTAGATTCGGGACACTGTGCTTTACTTAGCACTATACCATGCTGCATTGGGATAAATCCTTTCTTGGATTCATCCATCCTGAATCGTTTCAGGACTTTATCAATGTATGTACCCTGACTAAGCCCGATAAGCCGCCTAGATCTATTTCTGTAGATCTTTATACCAAGTATATATGCGGCTTCTCCAAGGTCTTTCATTTGGAAACATTTGCTCAACCAAGCTTTAACACTCTGTAAAGTTGGTACGTCATTTCCAATGAGTAGAATATCATCTACATATAAGACCAAGAAGGTTACTATGCTCCACTGAACTTTGTGTAAACACATGGCTCAAACTCACTTTTGGCAAATCCAAATTCCTTGATTCGCTCGTCAAAATGTAAGTTCTAGCTCCTGGATGCTTGCTTTAATCCATATATGGATTTTAGCAACTTGCACACTTTATTAGGATTCTTTGGATCTACAAAACCTTCCGGTTGTTGCATGTAGACATCCTCTGTTAACTTTCCATTCAGAAAGGCTGTCTTGACATCCATCTGCCAAATCTCATAGTTGAAATATGCTGAGATGGCCATCAGAATCCTAATGGACTTTAACATAGCAACCGGCGAGAAAGTTTCGTCATAGTCGATACCATGAGTCTGCGTGAAACCTTTCGCGACCAGTCTAGCCTTAAAAGTGTGCACATTTCCGTCCATGTCTGTTTTCTTCTTGAAAACCCATTTACGCCCAACAGCCCTACAGTGCTGGGGTAAATCAGTCAACTCCCAAACTTGGTTGTCGTACATGGACTGCATCTCCGCCTTCATGGCTTCCTGCCATTGTTCAGACTCATTGCCTGATACAGCTTCTCCATAGGATGTTGGCTCATTCAGGTCTCCACCGTCCTGCGAGACTAGAAATCCAAGATACCTATCTGGTTCTTGCCTTATCCTAGTGGATCTGCGAAGGTCCTGTGTTTGCACTTCCTCAACCGTTTCCGGTTGAGTCTCAACATTATCTTGTTGAGTGACTGGCTCAACAATCGGTTCAGGTGTTTCTTCCTCTACTATCTGTAGGTCTATATCATTTCTGGTATTCTCTTGATTGAGAAACTTCTCTTCCAGAAACTCTCCATTGCGAGCCACAAATACTTTGTTCTCGCTAGGATTATAGAAGTAGTATCCCAGTGTGTTCTTGGGATAACCTACGAAGAAACACTTATCTGATTTGGGTTTGAGTTTCTCCGAGGTTGTACGCTTAACGTATACCTCGCAATCCCAAATCTTCAGAAAAGACAACTTAGGCTTCTTGCCTGTCCATAGTTCGTATGGAGTCTTTTCTACCGATTTAGTTGGCACTTTGTTCAGTATGTTTGCTGCTGTTTCGAGCGCGTGTCCCCAGAATGATACTGGTAACGTGGAATGACACATCATTGATCGTACCATGTCAAGCAGGGTACGATTCCTCCTTTCTGACACACCATTCATCTGTGGTGTATACGGAGGGGTGAGTTGTGAAACAATCCCACACTCTCTCAAATGACTGTCAAATTCCAGGCTAAGATATTCTCCACCACGGTCTGACCTCAAGAACTTGATCTTCCTGTCAAGTTGATTCTGTACTTCACTCTGAATTTCTTTGAATTTCTCGAAAGCTTCAGACTTATGTCGTATCAGGTAGACATACCCATACCTACTGAAATCGTCAGTAAAGGTAATGAAGTACCGGTATCCTCCTCTCGCCTCATGACTGAAGGGTCCACACACATCTGTGTGTATGATCTCCAACAAGTCATTGGCTCTTTCATTGTCTTTGTTGAAAGGATGCTTTGTCATCTTGCCCGACAAACAAGATTCGCAATTACTAAAGGGCTTAAAATCGAAAGTCCCTAGAAGTCCTCCTTTCTGGAGTAGTTCTACGCGTTTCTTGTTTATATGTCCAAGCCGACAATGCCAGAGGTAAGTTTGATCCTCGATGTCTTTGGATCTTTTACTTATATGATAGATTTCGTTATTACTTTCTTGGAGATTCAATATGTATAGACCATTCGAAGGAGTTGCTTTGAAATAAAACATGTCATTTTTAAAGCAAGAAATCATTTTATAATCATATTTATAATAAAATCCTTGGTCTACCAACAAATCAAAAGAAAGAACATTTTTGATCCTCTTAGGAACATAATAACAAGTATCGAGTTCCAAAACTAGACCCGAGGGCAAACTAAGACTGTAAGACCCTACGGCTTCAGCTACAAGCATCGTGCCTTCACCGACTCGTAGGTTCCAACGATCCTTCCTCAAGGTCTCCCTTCTAGTGAATCCCTGTAAATGATTACAAATGTGGTTACCACTTCCTGTATCAAGTACCCATGATTCATAAGAAGTGATCAAACAATCTATCATAAAGATACCTGGCGCATCGGATAGACCGATGTCCATCTGGTCAACATTGAATGAGTGGACACAGATATCTTGGCTACCACATTCTGGGCAACTTAGATCTCCCAGCTCATCAATCCAATCAGTACTGTCCATGAGATCAGCACTTGCTTCCTTTGGCTCCAAACTGTCCAAAATATCCTCATGAACCTTTGCCACGTCCATCCTGGATTCTCCCATGTATCCACTAGCTGTGACACAAATCTCCTTCGGGAGTGAGAACCACATCAGATACACAAGCTCCTCCTGAGTCATATTGTATCCAAGTCGTGACAAACACTTAAAGAGTCTCCTTATCTCCAGGAGATGATCTTTAACTGATTGGCCTCTTTTCAGCTTCAGTGAAAAGATTTCTTTCATGATCAAATACTTGCCACAATTCTTATAGAAGCCAATCTGGTTTTCTATACCCTTTACGACCTCATGGCAGAACTTAACTCTGAGATCGACCGTGAACTCGGGCGAAGCAGAGAAAGACAGAATAGACATCACGTCAGATTCATCAGCCATAAATCTAAAGTACTCAGCAAATTCCTCTTCAGGGGCATTGCTCTTAGGTCGTGATAGTGGTTTATTGATCACATAAAGCTTATCCTGGCCGCGCAAGACATTATCAAAATGCAACTTCCAAACTGGATAGTTTTGGCCCGTAAGCTTCCACTTGCCCATAATTAGGCGAAGTGATTCCTCAGGTGAATAAAACGGAACGATAGTATAAGACATCTACATAAAGAATAAATTCCGATTTAGTTTATTGATTATAAAACTTCTAATAAATTTATTTACCCTTAGAAAAATAAGTTTATTAGACTAGAACCCATATTTCACATGTGTCGGTAAGCGGCTTGATCACACAAACCGTCCCATGCTATTTCTGGTAGGTAACCACTTATACCAATCGCATTTTAAACGAAAATACGACTTCTAAAATGTCGGGACATCGAATATTACATTCGTGCATATTTAGTCCATCTAGTGCGCTTTGGCCCGATACGACACGGTGAATTGTTACAAAAACCAAAATAGATCACACCACTCGAGACTGGGTGTACTTGTCACACCCCTTTCAACTTGGGGGTTTGAACGCGGATGTCCAAGGCTTGTTCACTTCCAACACCCGCGTACCTTACACCAAAAGGGTCTCAAAGTGGGTCGCACTCACGTGATCTAAGATTTTTAAACCTAAGGGGTTTTTAGCCAGTTTTTCAAAAACCTTAATTTTAAAACTGATTCGAAAAACACTCTGTAATCGAACCTCTAGGTTTTTATAAAACATCTCATTAGATTTTAGAAATTACGTTTTATCACAACCACGCAATTAAAACAAACCACGCAATTATATAAAAACGTAAAACATTGTGTCATAGCTTTTGCCCCTAAACTATTGTCAGTTGAGTGAGCCAACACTAAACTGACGGTCTTTAACCTAAGTGACAAGCAACGCACAAGGCATGAAGGTAGAACGCTCCTACTGGCTCCGACATCCTCGGTTGTGTCTCCAAAGTTCCTCTCTATGGTTTTCTCCGTCTTCGGTGTAATAATACGTAAATAAAAATTACAATAAAAAGGGTTGTAAATGGCACGCAGGCCTCCCTTACCAAAACAGAGATAAATAAAATAAAACACAACCACAGGTCTGGGGCTTGGCTATGACACTCGTAACTCACAATTCAAATAAAACAAATTTGAAATAAAACAGTTACGATAAACATGATTTAACCAAATTACAAAACTCAATTGGTTTTATAAGTATCTAAAATTAATTTTAAAACGTAAAATTAATCTTATCCGGGGTTTTAGCCTATCTGGTTAAAACAACCCTATTCACACGAAAACCTATCCGTTTCCTCCACCGATAGCAACAATAGCAACGAACGGTCGCTTTTCGTTACTACCGGTCATCGATGACAACGAAGCCGGTGCCACCGTCGCCATCGATCGTCGGCGATCTACCCGAAACCACCACCGGCGACGACAGCGGCAACCAAGGTCACCACCACCGCCGCCGTTAGACCAATCGACGACAACAGCAGCAACGGCTGCCATTGCTGCCGTGGCCGGCGGTCTCGGCAACAACAACAAACGCCAACACCACCATTCGGTGGTGTGGCTTGCGATCCTGGAAGCAAACAGCCACCGCCCCCGCCTTGGCTTGGCCTTAGGGCAGCCGGCGGGTGGCTTGGTGGTTCACGGCTGGTCCGGCGACGACGGCCATCGCCACCACCCTCTCCCTTCGGTCGCCGCCGTTAAGCAACAGAAACGCCACCACCACCATCCTCGGTGGTGCGGCGATAAACAAAAACAACCACCGCTACCGCCCGGCGAGGCGACAAGGCAGCCGGCGGTTGGTGGTGCGCGGTTCATCTGGCGACGACGGCGACAGCCGCCGCCACCACCGCCTACAGCCCGACGATCGGCCACGATGGCTAGCGCCACCGCAACCGCCGTCCTCTCTCGATCGGACCAACGCCGATGCCACCGTTCGTGGTGGCCGGCGTTCGGATGGTGGTTTCGATCGGCAAACGGCCGCGATTCCACCATCGACGATCGTGGTTTCGTGTGAATAATGATAAAAATCCAAGTTTAAAACAAACAGATAAAATTCGAATTTTTAACAAAGCATAATCCAAATAATGATAAACAGTTTATCACAAGTAAACAATCCTGATCTAAACGTTTCGGAAGTGGCTCTGATACCACTGTTGGGAATTTGCAGACAAAAACTAAATATGCACAGCGGAATAAAACAGAATTCCCAAACCAGAAGATCCATCCCAAACAGATTTAGATACAATTTCAAGGGGGTTTAGAATAATACCTTATGAGATTCAAAAACGGTTTCCGGAAAGCTAACGGGGAATACACCGCTACTGCACCACCACGAGAACCGCTGCTAGACCGCCTTAGGATTACCCAAAAACTCGAAAACCGAAAAACTGGTTGGGAGTGTGTGTGTGGGACGATTTGGGAGAGAGAGAGAGAGAAAGGGTTTGGCTTTTCTTTTTCTCTAAGTTACTAATGAGATTGCAATTTGAAAACCTATTAGGTTTACCATATATTTATATTAGTAAATATGGTAATGTCCTAATAGAAAAGCCCGTTTAATTATTAAGCCCGATAGGCTTTAATTAAACCTTTCCATATATTAATTTACTATTAATATATATCCATAAATAATAAACAGACTTTATCTATTATTTATTTTTTTCTCTCTTAATTAATTAATTATACTAATTAATTAATTCCACACAACTGGTAAATCCAATTGATCTCTATTCGGGTGTGTAGCAGTGTGACCCACTAGTGCCTTATAACATTGGACACGGTAAACCTGTTACTGTCTTGCACATAATCCTTTCATTCCAGATGAACAACCTCAGGTTCATTTTGAGTAGGAGGAGCAGGAGTATCTACGGGTGAAGAAGATTTAGATAAAGGAGATGGTCTATTAAAAAGTTGAGGGGGGTAAGGTAATTTTCTTACCAACAGCAGCTCCCTTGCCCTTTTTCTTTAACGCCTTAGTCTTGACGCGTTTGGGCTGTGGTGGTGAGGAGGATTGTTGAGTCTAATACCACTGCTCTCATGAAAGTTAATACTGCTGATTACCACTGCTGGCAATGGAAGGTTACTACTGCTAATGAAGATTGAAGTTTACCACTGCTGGTATGTGATGAAGGAATGAAGATCAAGGTTACCACTGCTGTATCAGATTACTACTGCTCTTGAAGATTACCATTGCTGGTTTTGAAGTTAACACTGCTGGTGCAAAGTTAACCCTGCTTATGTTTTTACTACTGCTATCAGAAGACAATAAGGAAAGGATTGTGATGACTTGAAGATATAGACAAGATACGATATGCTTGGAGATATTTTAGAGATTATCTTGTAAATCTAGTTTCCTTATTGTAATCTGTTATGTCGTATATATAGCTGATAAGTTAGTCATTGTTAGGTACGAGTTTTGATAGCTTTTGTGTTAGAATTAAGAGCCTCAAGATTGTTCTTGAAATCCCTGCGATAGAGAAGTATTGCACGTCTGTTTTGAGCCTGTTCAAACAGATTGGGGCTTGTAGTTGTAATCATTAAGCTATTAAGATCAATATACACAGTTTGTTTGAATTCATTGTTCTGTTTTTATAATCAAAGTGTTATTCCGCAAACTTCTTTGATTAAGTATTCTGTTCTTGATATTGAGATTCAGATCCTGTCAAGTGGTATCAGAGCTTTATTTTATTAAGAACACCCAGAAAAGATAATGTGTATTGTCTGGACTTAAATGGTATGCCATCACAAGTTGTGAAATGTCT
>CM058047.1:57933512-58034555 GCA_030169165.1 Centaurea solstitialis | reverse complement strand
AAACATAGTGAGAAAGAAAGGGACTGTAACACCCCAAATCCTTAAGTTATATTAGTTTAGTTTATTATTATATTTATTAGTTTTTAATTAGTTAATTAGAGTTTTAAGAAAGTTGATTTAAATTAGGATTGATAAGTGGGCTTGGATTAAGTTACGGGCTTAGCCTTTGGGAAGTAGTCCGGCCCGGGTTTATAAATACCCCAAACCTTCTAATTAATTCCTCACAAATTTATTTTTCTAACTTGGAGAGAAAGAAAGAGAGAGAGAAACCTAGAGAGAAGAGAGAGATCGGGAAGGAGAGAAAGAGATCGAAGTGGAGAAGAGGTTTGATCGAGGGTTTGGATTCATGTTTCGATCGCGTAAGGTATGGTTTCTAACTTGTTTTTAATCGTTCCGTAAAACTAGGGTTTGAATGAGTTGTGTTTCGAGGTTGTTTATTGTGGGTTTTTCGATGTAAATCGCATCTAGGACTGAGTATTGTTGGGGTTTTGCTTTGAAATCGATTATAATGAATTTGGGGTTTTTTTTTGAAATTCCCGTCAGGATTGCGCAGTCGTGGGAGATCGGCTCGTTCTCCCTCGTTAACCATCGGATCGTCGTAAAATTTGGACAGCGGCTTTATGACTCATTGTTCTTCAATCTGACCGGAGAGATCGAGCATCAGAGGCTCCAGTAAGGAGCAGCAACCAGTCGAAGTTGGCTGATTTTCCAAGAAAGTGAGTTTGGTAATTTGGGGATTTAAGCGGTGTGTGTAAGCGATTCTCGAAGGCAAATGGCGGAGAATCAAGTGTGGTTTGTTAATATATCTCAAGGTATGAATTCTAAATCCCTCTTTAATCGTTGGATGGTGTAGTCATCATGCTTTGGTCAAGTATGAGAGTTAGGGTTAAGTTTTTGGGGGTAATTGCATGAACACCGATTTGGGTGTATTTGATTAGTGTTTTGGTGTAATTAATGTCATGTGATTGTGTATAATCGTTATGGGATGTTGTATGAACTTGATTTCGATGGTTTCGATCGAAATTGGAGTTGTAGGTAAAAACCCTCGTTGGTAGTTGCAACCCGTGACTTCCGTTTGGTGTTCGTTTTAAACCGTTTTGAAGGGGTAGCTTTTGGTGTTTCTTAGGAACTCGGTTCGTCATCGTTTGGGACTATTTGAGGGTTTAATTTTTTAGCGGTAATCACATGAATCTAGGTTTCGATTCATGGGATTTGGGTAGAGACCTAATGTTGGTAATTTAAATTGTATTTTCAGATTTGATTTAAAGTGCCGTGAGACCTGTGCTTATTTGTTTGTACGAACCAGGTGAGTTATCTACGTGTATCTTATTATATGATGTGGTTATGTATGCATGATAGTGTACGTGAGGGAACCACATGCCCTTGATGAGTTGTGGGGCCGACCCGTGTCCTAACTGACGGGAGAAAGGGAATCCACATGCCCTTGGTGAGTTGTGGGGGCCGACCCGTGTCCAAACCGACGGGAGTTTTATCGATCTCATGAGAGTCGGGTATTTGTTGTGTAATTGATTATTGATATGCTGATATGATGGTTGTATGTGATTGGTGTCTGTTATGGTATATGAGCATGTTATGTGGTAACGTATACGTAGTGCTAACTCACTAAGCTTTATGCTTAACCCTTCCGTTGTTTCTTTTTTCCAGGTTCGGGTTCAGGGGTGGTTAAGGGCAATGCCCCGATGTGATGCTAGCGGCGAGATGGTTCCAACAGTTTTAGTTGATAATTGGATTTATTTTTAAACATATGTTATTTTATGGGTTCTTAAGTACTAGATTTTATTTATTTATGCAACTAAAGACTTGATTTCTTTTAATTTAATCAAAATGGAGTTTAAAATTTTATGGTGTTACAACTTGGTATCAGAGCCTGAGTTTAAGTGAATCAGCACACACGCTTGTGAGTGTGTGTGTGGTTGGACTTAAACTAGGAGATTTTGTTTAGAAAAAGAAAGTTCATAAAGGAGTTGGAACCGTCGGCTAGAGCTTCAAAACGGGGGTGAGCAATACTTACGTTACCTTTATGTTTAATGATAATTGTTGAGATGCTAAGTTGAGCATGGAATTATATATGCTACTAACTGTATACGACATGCGATGTGTATTATGTGATTAATTGAGAAATTGTTTGTTGCATATGTAGTCCTTGGATTGGGATTTTCAGGATGGTACCAAGACCCAGTTCATACGATGATAATTTGGTAAGGGATTGCTAGGCATGTCCTTGTTTGGTTGTTGGGTAGTGACCCCGAACCAATTATCATTACCGGTTGGTTATAGTAGTACGGGCCCAAATAATAGTACTACTATAAACACCTGTATAGGCTAGGAATTGGTTAAGTCTTGGGAATCTCGAAAAATGGACTATGTGTGGGGATTGGATAGTGATACGGTAATTATCATACATAAAAAGCGTAAAATGCCTAGCCACTGTCTTACCACATATACAGGCAAGCGTACCTGATCGTGAGTAATATAGTGTAGGAAAGTCCAGGTATCATATTCACCACTGGGAACGGTCAAGTTATCGTAGATTATTAATCTAAATCAGTTTAATTAACCTAAAGCTTTTGGGGGGGTTTTTATGAAAAATGTTTTAATACTAAAAAGACAACTAATTTAACTACGAACTAAGAAAGCTATTAAAAGATTAAATTAAAACTATATGAAGGAAAAACAGTAGCACTTATCATGGTATAGTGAATCCCCAAGTGGATGATTTAAATAGGCCAAAGGTTTGGTTGTTTTAGTTATTGTAGGAATTTAAGTCTAGGACACCCTAACATGTAGTGATTATGGTCTTTAACTAGGACTCGGTCCTCCTAGCCCAATACTTAGATCGTTTGTCAGGCAACCTAGTACCGCAAATTCGATCCTAATTCTATTGTATGGTTTTCTACCTCCAGGTCACTCTCGGTCCTAGCAACCACTTAACACAACTCTCTTGGTCCGAGGGTAGGTTAAGGTAGGTTGATTATCCTATCGGAGTCTATCTATTTTGGTCTAACAGATACACCCAACCAATGAGTTCAAATAACCAAACAATAATAATCAGAATGGAACCATAACACACATTCAATCAACCAAAAACAAACCAATAAACATTAAGTATCAAATCATCATCCACAATGGTTCATCGACCATGACAAGTACCACTATTAAAAGACTACTCACTAAACATAATGAAAACATAAAACATGATAGTAGACATGATACCGACAATACAACGACGGATGATCAAAGATCGAACTCCGCAGCGTATCGGCACCACTCAGACTTTCACTCTATCGTCTTTGCTTCGTGTCGTGTAAAACGCGTCCTTCTTGCATATTCTGAACTGAAGGAGGAGGCTGGTATTTAAACGAAAACGTCCAGGGGCCATCTGGCGATCGCCAGACTGCTGGTTTGGCGGCGCCAAACACTTAGGTCAACCCTGGTCTTCATCTTTGTCGAATCTGTCGGCGCCAGATCTGGAATCTCGCGGACACCAGATTGCTACTGTATTGAACTTGTGCATTTTTCACGTTTTCTCGCCTTTTTTTGTACTTTTCCGTTCCACGACCTCCAAATCCTACATAAACAATAATAAGCTCATTTGGTGAGTGAAATGATCATAAACGGGTGAGAAATGGGGTAAAGTCATACAATTAAGCTCAACCAAAACATGTATAATTTTGGTGTTATCAAAATCCCCACACTTAAGCTTTGATTGTCCTCAATCAAAAGACTGAAAGATAAGAAAGATAACTCCAAAATTATCTCCACCCAAGATCATCCAAGAGAACAAAGTATACTCACACAATCGAACACACAAACAAGACTCATTAAGCAATTGGATACCAAGATCAACCTTTTACCCTCACAAAGTATGAATAATCATATAAAGTGTATCTCTCGGGGGTAAAAGTGTATATGTAAGTGATCACACCAATACTCGACTAATTCCCGCATGCATAAGCATGTCACCAAATCTAATCTCCACCACTGAGAAGTTGTCAACCGTCAAGAGGACTTTAGGGTTGTAACGTTAGGCTAAGGGTTAAGGGTAGGATAAAGGATATATAAGTGACTAAGGGTTTTGCAACAAAAACTTGAAAACTCAATGAGTAATGATCCAAACAGTGAAGCAATCTGACTTTCGAACAATGAAACTTTTGGGATGAACATTTTCTTTTTAGAATTGGCCTAAGCCTATGGCTTATTTGCGGCACAAATTCTTTTTCAACCTTTTCAGCTCACATTCTTTTTTCTTTTTTCAACATTCTCGACTCTTTTGATATTTATTTTTCTTTTCTGAGTCTCAAATATTTTTTTCTTTCTTTTCTTTTCCTATTTTTTTTTCAGAGCAGCAACTATGTTGCTTTTGGGCTCTTTTAAATCTCAATCCCATAAAAACTGTCAGATTTGAAAAACTGGATCAAAACATCTCAAGAATCAAATTTAAGTTATGGCCAAAAGATAGATAAAACAATTAGGCTAAAGGATAAGGTGTATAGTGGGTAAAGAAATGAAAAGGCTAAGGCTCAAAATGGTTACAAGGGATGAAGTACCAATGATGAGTACTTTTTGATCAAAGGCTAGGCAAATCAAATAACCTTATGATGAGGTTATCTGATGAAGGCTAAAAGGGTTAGAAACGAAGGCCTCTATCAGTGCAATGGTGATAAATACTTCTCTTATGTGGTCTCGACAAGCATTCAAATGACAAGTTCTACCTTGGGTCAAAGTCGGTATTCCTCACGAAATAAATAGATATAACAATTAAGGCTCAAACTCTCAAAGGAATTCGGTGAGGCACTCATGGTAATCAGTATTCCAAGGCATCCTTTTACTCAACTAATCCTATTTAGTGTTCTCCTATGCAAGCAACTCAGTCTCAACAACAATCTCAGATTTCGAAAAAAATTGGGGTCAAATCTCAAAGCTTTCAAAAATTTGAAAAACGACACACCATAAAGCAAAAGTGAACCCATTTAAACAGATAAGTCTACATAACCCCCTCCCCACACTTAAAATTTGCAGTGTCCTCAATACAACAATCAAAACAATTAAGGAGTAATTGGGAAAAAGAGAAACTTCCCGGGTTATGTGACGAAATCTGTTCTGATCTGAGAGTGTGTTCCAAGTATCGTGCTCGATCAAAGGTCATAGATCGCTGTATCTACTACCAAAAAGAAAAAAAGAAAAAGTAAAAACGAACTAAAGAAAATTGAACCAAACTAAAGCAATTAAAGAGTACTTAAAATCCTAAACAAACCAACATAAAAAGTTGTCCAAACCAAACCAAACACACAAAGCAAAATAAAATTGTCTTAAACAACCATATCGAATGAGGGATAAAAGAGAGAGATCAATAAGGGCCACGAGGTTGGTTTTGCCAATCCTTGTAAGTCGGGTAACCGCGCGGAGCATCCTCGGAGTATGGCCAAAAAGGTGATGGAGCATACGCGGTATTCGGTTGAATACCAAAATGAGAGGCCATTTGGTTCATCACTCCACTTTGCCAGTTGGCTTGGTGAAGAGCCTCCACGGTGTTGTATTCCACATGTTGATGATGACGGCCATAAGACAATGACAGCTCCGAGAGTCGGTTACTCAAGTCTTGGTAACCTGAATATGCCGTCCATTCCGCCGGTTGCTCTCCTGCACTCGTCCCACTCGTTCCACCGGTCTCATGCGTGCTTCTCGGTTGACTCCTCGGTTGATTCCTCGTCCCATAAGCTTGAGGATTATGGATCCATGTGTTATAATCCCTTCCGACCATATGCTCAACCCTTGCTACACCCATGCCACGGAGTTGGTCCATGTCGATCAATCCCATCTCCCCAAGGTTCGTCATCGAGGCAATGGCACCCTCGGTAAGGATACCGAAGTGCTTGGCCAAGAGTGTCACGTACTGGCCACCAACCATTCGACTACTGTGACATCCGTCAATTTTTGACATTCAGGTTAGCTACTCGTCAAATTCACTCAGTAGCGTTCCCGTAGATGAAAAAGGTAGAATTTAAGTTGCCTGGATAACCTAGGTTAGTTTGCGTGAAAAATTTAGGCTAAAACCTAAAAGTCCCGAAAACTGCCCGAAAAAGCCCGTGCCGGTCCGAAATCATCCGAAATCCTTTAATGCCAAAATTTAAAGTCAAATTATATAAAATATAAGACTTTGTTAAAAATATAAGTAAACTGTTCCAAATAATCCAAAAGTACCTTCGAAAAAGTCGGTTTCTACCGAAAACGCGCCAAAACCCGACACTGCGTTGAGCAACACAGTATTAGATTTAAAAAAAAAATTTATATGAAAGGGTTGGGTGGGCCCACATGGCCGGCCACCCCCCCCCCCCCTTAACCAATCTCTTTCTTTCTTTTTTTTCTTTCTTTTTCCATAAAAACATCATCACCACCATTTTCAAGTCATTTTCAAAAAACACCTTTCTCTTTCTAACCTTTCTCTCTCTAAATTCTCTCTACAAACCAGCCAACAACTCCTCTAAAATCTGAGTTTTAAGAGATTAAAACAAGAAATCTTGAAGCTCTTATAGTTATATCATCAAAGGTAAGATTGAATGTAGGTTTAAACTTTGATTTTAACCCATTTGGGAGCTTTTTCTTCTTTCTTTTTGAGGTTTAAATCCTCTTTGTTGGATGAACACCATTCTTGATGTTTGGGGATGAGATGTAACCTTAGAAATGTGTTAAAACATTCTATGAAGGTGAAAATCCATGAATCCCCCATAAGAACACAAGTTTGAATGCAAAAATCCTTGTTATTGTTGTTTTTGACCATCAATCTTGGGCTAGACTTGTTGGATAGTTCATGCATGAGCTTTGATGGTATCAAATCATGGTTAGTCTATTTTTCATTTGTACAATATGATTTGGGGGTAAAATAGCAAGAAAAACCCCAAGGAGTTATGATTTTATGTGATTTAAGGGTGGATATGATGTTGGATTTGTGACAGATTCTGTCAAAACTTTTGCATGTACTTTACACGACCCAAAAAGGGTCTTTTTGTATTCATTTCTTTATGAAATTTTTATGGGTTGATATTTAAGGTGTTAGGGTTCAAACCCCACTGGATTTGCATAAAAACACCAAGATTTGAGTTCAAACCATCCTAAAACATTTTCGTGTGCAACAGCACTTGGTCAGAAACTTGAGTCACATTCATGCATGCATAACTCTTTGGTAAATCATCCAAATTACAAACTTTTTGATTCTAAACTCAAGTATTCTGAGTTAGCTTTCTATAGAATCCAAAATCAAGTCATTTAGAGTAGTTTTGAGGGTTTAACCAATGAAAATGAATTGATAGTGCAATCTGTCCCATAATGGCAGAACCACATGCACAACTTCAAAGAGGCATATCTCCCTCAAAAATCACTCTAATGATTTGAATCTTGTCTCATTAGCTTGGTATGTGTGTTGGTTAGAAAATCCCTTTTGAAATTCGTGAATTAGTGGTGTATTGAATAATCTATGAATTAAACTTTACCAAAAGGTATTCTGGAATTTCAGCCCTTACCACTGATTTTGTAAAATTGTTTAAAAATAGTAAAAGAACTCTAAAAATTGTGAAATTTGGTGGAGTTGTTCCTAACATCCCCTAATTCAGAGGGTAAAAATTTAAAGATTTAATATTTAGAGGACCCAAGTTCAAAATAGCAATTTTTACAACTCAAAATTTGTGACAGATTCTGGAAATTTCTTAAAAACCCAATTTTACAAATTTTGAACTTCTAAAATATTTGGAAGACCTTTATTTGTGACAAAATGAATTTTTATTAAGTTGGACTATAAAAGTAATATAATGGCATTATATGGATTTCGGTACGATTTTAGATAAGGACCGTTGAACTTAGAACTTACATTAAAATTTCATGTTTGATAGGACGACCCTAGTTCGGAGCCGGGATTTAGGTCACGCATCAACCCTTTCAAATCCGCACTAAACACCCGAGGTGAGTACTCACAGCCCCGTTTTTACCGTTTTTACGAAGTTTTGGGGTGAAAAGCATGTTTATGAATAAAATGTGTTTAATTGTGAACTTGTTGTGAAATGAAATGATTTATCGTGACATAATGAAATGAATCGTTTATTTGAAATGTTATGAAATGTTTTTATAAAATGAAATAAATTGAAATGAGAGTAAGATAATGAAATGAATTGAATGAAATGTTTTGTGAATATTGAAATGAAGTGAATTGGAATATGCTTTACGTATTGAAATGAATTGAAATGAAATGAATTCGATTACCGAAATGAAATGAAATGAAATGTTTTATGAGATAAAATTTCCGATATGTTGAAACATGATATAGTGAGCAATAAATGAAAATGTCCCCTGCACTACTATTAACCCTTACAAATTGGGCCTATGATACACGTGGATAGCGCTATTTGGTTTGACATACCCACCTTGACTGACGAGAATATAGGTGCACTGTATTGAAAAATATTCACCCCGGCTGGAAATAGTTTTCCCCCGGCAAGGCTGGATAGGGGCGTAGCTATGTCATCAAATGAAGGATTGTAGTAACTCACTAATGCATATCATGTAATTAACACATCACTTGGAAAATTTACTTACTGTGTGATACCAAACTGCTATTTTTGGGGTGAATGAACTGATTCACCAAAATGGTTTACAAAATGTTGCGAATAAATGTTTTATTGAAATTGATATTGTACATAACTGTTTTGTACTTATAAAAACCTGTGAACTCACCAACTCTCGTAGTTGACGCTTGTTTTAACATGCTTTTCAGGAAATTAGAGGGTGATTGAAAAAGCTTATTTTGAGCGTTGTAGACATCAATCAAGACTGTGTTTATTTTGTTATGTTTGTAAATTCCAAACTCTGGTTGGTTGTAATACGTTTTGTAAACTTTAAATATTTTTGAAATGAATGGTTGGTGTTGATTATCTCCTGTCGCAATGAAATCTAGACTGTTACACCCTGCGGTTCCGCTTTAGCGGGGTGTTACAGATTTGGTATCAGAGCCATAGGTTATAGAGAACACCGGTTTTTCATAAAAACCAAGTACTATAACCAACCTTTTTCGAAAAGAAGTTAAAACTTTTGAGTAAAAGATTTCGAGGTATAGGAGAGTTTAAATGCTCGTGTGATTAGAATAGGTACTATCCTGGTATATCATAGAAATGCGGAGCCTGATCACCTACGCATAGCCATGATATAAGTAGGATAAGACTTATGAACTAGACATACTGTTAGAATTTAAAAGCTGGAACCTTGAAAAATTTCCTGAAAAACATAAACCGTGTGAGTTCACGTAAGCACATCATGATTGTGATATCTACTATAGCACTTACGCGTTTAAGTAAAGTAACGCCTTTGTTGAATACTCTTGCGTTAGCGATTAGGATGACACTAGTAGTTTGAAGGCGCGTTAATAAGTTATGCGGACACTACAATCACTATGCCGAACACCATTACTTAGACTTCGGAGAAAGACCCGTCTAGGCATTACAATACCGACATCGGAGTAACGAGCAAAGACGTTTCAATCGATCCACCTCCGAACCTCACAACACCTCATATGAGACAACTCAGAAGAGAGCTGCGGCAACCATTCGGAGTGGACTGGCGATAACACATCTAGTTAATGTAAGGTCATTTCATGTCCTTTCGGGGATACTGATCGGTTGTACTACCAGTATGACACTAGGAGAGGCTTGAACTATCCAAGCACACTCGACGGACTGCAAAATAATCGAAGCAGAGTATCAAGTTAGAACCGGGATATAATTAAGTTGACGAAATTGGTGCATCTCTTGGAGGAAGGTACCACCAACGCTGTAGAGAAGGTTATGACGGCAAGAAGGACGACTAGGAGAGTTGACTTGAGATGGCAAGCTGTGGTGATACTGTTGGCAAAGTTGATCCTATCGATTGTAACTCTTGTGATTTTGAAAGAATTCCAAAAATGCACTTTTGGGGTTGTTCCATTTAAAACCCCAGCATGAGCAAGAGAAATATTTTAAGGATGCATTAGCATCAAACTTTGAACTCTTCAAATATGTATTAAGCTTTTACGAAATTAATTTTTATTAAATCACCAAGACGTTCTTACCAATTTTATTTTAAAGAAATTGTCACAAATAAAAATACAAATAATCTCGAACATTTAGAGACAACTTTTAATCAAACGTACATTTTACAAATGATTTAGAACCGCATTTTCCAAAAGAAACACACGTAGCTAGAAAGTGAACTGTGAGAATTAATCGATCAACATTGCTCAACTGATAGCCCAACAAGTCCAGGAAGTCGTACCTACCATAGTCGCTAAAGTTACTACCGACCTTGTCGCGAAAAGAAGGAATAAGGAAGACATAGGACCCATCGAATGGAAAGATGGTAATACAAGAAAAATTTGAGCACCAGTCAGAAGAAACGACTCGTGTTAATTCAACCGAAAGTTGAAAAGTAGTCAGAAAATGCACTCTAAGCTTAGCAGGAAAGGATTTTAGTATAGATTTAATCCCGATCAAGATAGGGAGTTTCGACATAATAGTTGGTATGGATTGGATGTCCAACCACCGAACAACGATATGCTGTGCGGAGAAGATAGTTAGACTAGCATTACCGATGGAGGTGTACTCGAAGTGCACGGAGAGAAGTCGAAGAGAGACATTAAGTTAGTGTCGTTCATGAGAATGCGAAGCCATCTACGAAAGGAGTGTGTAGCATTCATGGCGCACGTGGTGGATAAGAAAGCAGAAGAGAAGCAATCCAGGATATTCCGATTGTGCGAGATTTTCCTGAAGTTTTCCCGGAGGAGTTACCTGGATTACCCCTGCAACGGCAGGTAGAGTTCCACGTTGACTTAATTCCCGGAGCAGGCCCCGTAGCAAAGTCGCTTTATCGTCTAGCACCATCCGAGATGCAGGAACTGTCAAACCAACTTCAAGAACTGCTAGATAAGGGATTCATCCGACCCAGCTCTTCACTTTGGGGAGCCCCTGTGCTGTTCGTCAAGAAGAAAGATGGATCTTTTCGCATGTGCATCGACTATAGGGAGCTGAACAAGATCACCGTCAAGAACCGATACCCTCTTCCGCGCATCGACGACCTGTTCGATTAACTGCAAGGAGCAACGTACTTCTCCAAGATCGATCTTCGATCTGGTTCCTATCAAATGCGAGTTCGTGAGGAAGACATCGCAAAGACAGCGTTTAGAACTCGTTATGGTCGCTATGAGTTCTTAGTCATGCCTTTTGGTTTGACGAACGCTCCAGCAGTGTTCATGGATTTGATGAACCGAGTATGTCGGCCATACTTAGATAAGTTCGTAATTGTCTTCATAGACGACATCCTAATCTACTCAAGAAGCAAAGAGGATCACGAGCACCATTTGAGGCTGATATTGGAACTGCTGAAAGCCGGACAGCTATACGCCAGATTCTCGAAGTGCGAGTTTTGGATTCGAGAAGTTCACTTTCTAGGACACGTAGTGAATAAAGGAGGAATCCACGTCGATCCAGCTAAGGTGGAAGCGGTAAAGAAATGGGAAGCCCCGAAAACACCGGCAGAAATTCGACAATTTCTCGGTTTGGCAGGCTATTACCGACGATTCATCGCAAACTTCTCCAAGATTGCGCAGCCGCTGACAACTTTAACGCAAAAGGACAAGAAGTTCGTCTGGGGAGAAAAACAAGAAGAAGCGTTTCAAACGCTAAAGCAAAAGTTGTGTAATGCACCCATTCTGGCGTTACCCGAAGGAACGGATAACTTTGTGGTGTATTGCGATGCTTCGCATCAAGGCTTGGGATGTGTTCTGATGCAGGACGAGAAGGTCATTGCCTATGCGTCCAGACAACTAAAGGTTCATGAGAAGAACTACACCACCCACGACTTGGAGCTTGGAGCAGTGGTGTTTGCCCTCAAGATATGGAGACATTATCTCTACGGCACCAAATGCACTATCTATACCGACCATAAGAGTCTCCAGCATATTCTAGATCAGAAAATGCTAAACATGAGGCAGAGATGATGGGTTGAGTTGCTCAGCGATCACGACTGCGAGATTAAGTATCATCCAGGGAAAGCGAATGTCGTAGCTGATGCGTTAAGCCGAAAGGAACGGGTAAAGCCCACAAGGTCGCGAGCAATGGGAATGGTAGTGCAGACCAGCTTAAAAAGTCAAGTAGTGGAAGCTCAAAAGGAAGCTCTGAAGGCTGACAACCTAAATAAAGAAACTCTTCACGGCATAGAAAAGGAATTTGAGGAGAAAGTGGATGGAGTGTGTTATTTCAAGGGAAGAATTTGGATTCCGAGGGTGGAGCAATTGAGAAAGATGATCATGGATGAAGCTCATCAGTCGAAGTACTCGATACATCCAGGATCCGATAAAATGTACAAGGGACTGAAGGAACATTATTGGTGGCCTGGAATGAAGAAAGATATCGCCACCTATGTGAGCAAATGCTTGACTTGCGCAAAAGTTAAAGCAGAGCACCAGAAACCGTCCGGACTTCTTCAGCAACCGGAAATCCCGGAATGGAAATGGGAGCAAATATCGATGGATTTCGTGACTAAGCTACCCAAGACTAAAAAGGGTCATAATACGATTTGGGTAATCGTTGACAGACTCACGAAATCAGCGCATTTCTTGCCAATAAAGGAGACTTATAGCATCGATAAGCTTGCGCAGCTGTATGTCGGTGAGATTGTCATGCGTCATGGAGTCCCGATGTCGATCATCTCTGATAGAGACAGTAGATTTACCTCGCGATTTTGGCAATCGCTTCAAGCAGCTTTGGGCACTCGTGTGGATCTAAGCACGGCTTACCATCCTCAGACCGATGGACAGACTGAGCGAACCATCCAAACACTAGAGGATATGCTGCGAGCATGTGTGTTGGAATTTGGAGGTAGTTGGGACGATCATCTACCCTTAGTCGAGTTCTCCTACAACAATAGCTATCATGCCAGCATTCAGTGTGCGCCATACGAGGCACTGTATGGACGCAAGTGTAGGTCCCCACTTAATTGGTTGGAAGTAGGAGAGAATCGATTGTTTAGGCCTGATGTCGTGCAGGAGACCACCGACAAAATCAAGATGGTTCAAGAAAAGCTGAAAGTAGCCAGGGATCGCCAAAAAAGCTACGCCGATAATCGGCGAAAGCCGTTGGAATTCCAAGTGGGTGATAAGGTGCTGCTAAAAGTATCACCATGGAAAGGGTTAATAAGGTTCGGAAAGAAAGGGAAACTGAACCCTCGTTTTGTTGGACCATTTGAGGTCATAGAAAGGATCGGACCTGTTGCCTATAGGTTGGACTTACCTATAGAGCTGAGCTCAATTCATGACACGTTCCACGTGTCCAACCTAAAGAAATGTCTGTCGGAGGAGACAGTAGTTCTGCCTTTGGAGGAGATTCAAATTGATGAGCAACTGCGCGTCTCCGAGGAACCAATCGAAATTCTCGATCGAGAAATCAAACAACTCCGACGCAGCAGGATACCGATAGTCAAAGTGAAATGGAACTCTAGGCACGGACCAGAGTTTACTTGGGAGCGGGAGGCCTTCATGAAAAGCAAGTACCCGCATCTCTTCACAGAAAACCCCGGCAGTAGCGGTAAGAATTAAATTTCGGGACGAAATTTCTTTCAACCGGGGTAACTGTGACATCCGTCAATTTTTGACATTCAGGTTAGCTACTCGTCAAATTCACTCAGTAGCGTTCCCGTAGATGAAAAAGGTAGAATTTAAGTTGCCTGGATAACCTAGGTTAGTTTGCGTGAAAAATTTAGGCTAAAACCTAAAAGTCCCGAAAACTGCCCGAAAAAGCCCGTGCCGGTCCGAAATCATCCGAAATCCTTTAATGCCAAAATTTAAAGTCAAATTATATAAAATATAAGACTTTGTTAAAAATATAAGTAAACTGTTCCAAATAATCCAAAAGTACCTTCGAAAAAGTCGGTTTCTACCGAAAACGCGCCAAAACCCGACACTGCGTTGAGCAACACAGTATTAGATTTAAAAAAAAAAATTTATATGAAAGGGTTGGGTGGGCCCACATGGCCGGCCACCCCCCCCCCCTTAACCAATCTCTTTCTTTTCTTTTTTCTTCTCTTTTCCATAAAAACATCATCACCACCATTTTCAAGTCATTTTCAAAAAACACCTTTCTCTTTCTAACCTTTCTCTCTCTAAATTCTCTCTACAAACCAGCCAACAACTCCTCTAAAATCTGAGTTTTAAGAGATTAAAACAAGAAATCTTGAAGCTCTTATAGTTATATCATCAAAGGTAAGATTGAATGTAGGTTTAAACTTTGATTTTAACCCATTTGGGAGCTTTTTCTTCTTTCTTTTTGAGGTTTAAATCCTCTTTGTTGGATGAACACCATTCTTGATGTTTGGGGATGAGATGTAACCTTAGAAATGTGTTAAAACATTCTATGAAGGTGAAAATCCATGAATCCCCCATAAGAACACAAGTTTGAATGCAAAAATCCTTGTTATTGTTGTTTTTGACCATCAATCTTGGGCTAGACTTGTTGGATAGTTCATGCATGAGCTTTGATGGTATCAAATCATGGTTAGTCTATTTTTCATTTGTACAATATGATTTGGGGGTAAAATAGCAAGAAAAACCCCAAGGAGTTATGATTTTATGTGATTTAAGGGTGGATATGATGTTGGATTTGTGACAGATTCTGTCAAAACTTTTGCATGTACTTTACACGACCCAAAAAGGGTCTTTTTGTATTCATTTCTTTATGAAATTTTTATGGGTTGATATTTAAGGTGTTAGGGTTCAAACCCCACTGGATTTGCATAAAAACACCAAGATTTGAGTTCAAACCATCCTAAAACATTTTCGTGTGCAACAGCACTTGGTCAGAAACTTGAGTCACATTCATGCATGCATAACTCTTTGGTAAATCATCCAAATTACAAACTTTTTGATTCTAAACTCAAGTATTCTGAGTTAGCTTTCTATAGAATCCAAAATCAAGTCATTTAGAGTAGTTTTGAGGGTTTAACCAATGAAAATGAATTGATAGTGCAATCTGTCCCATAATGGCAGAACCACATGCACAACTTCAAAGAGGCATATCTCCCTCAAAAATCACTCTAATGATTTGAATCTTGTCTCATTAGCTTGGTATGTGTGTTGGTTAGAAAATCCCTTTTGAAATTCGTGAATTAGTGGTGTATTGAATAATCTATGAATTAAACTTTACCAAAAGGTATTCTGGAATTTCAGCCCTTACCACTGATTTTGTAAAATTGTTTAAAAATAGTAAAAGAACTCTAAAAATTGTGAAGTTTGGTGGAGTTGTTCCTAACATCCCCTAATTCAGAGGGTAAAAATTTAAAGATTTAATATTTAGAGGACCCAAGTTCAAAATAGCAATTTTTACAACTCAAAATTTGTGACAGATTCTGGAAATTTCTTAAAAACCCAATTTTACAAATTTTGAACTTCTAAAATATTTGGAAGACCTTTATTTGTGACAAAATGAATTTTTATTAAGTTGGACTATAAAAGTAATATAATGGCATTATATGGATTTCGGTACGATTTTAGATAAGGACCGTTGAACTTAGAACTTACATTAAAATTTCATGTTTGATAGGACGACCCTAGTTCGGAGCCGGGATTTAGGTCACGCATCAACCCTTTCAAATCCGCACTAAACACCCGAGGTGAGTACTCACAGCCCCGTTTTTACCGTTTTTACGAAGTTTTGGGGTGAAAAGCATGTTTATGAATAAAATGTGTTTAATTGTGAACTTGTTGTGAAATGAAATGATTTATCGTGACATAATGAAATGAATCGTTTATTTGAAATGTTATGAAATGTTTTTATAAAATGAAATAAATTGAAATGAGAGTAAGATAATGAAATGAATTGAATGAAATGTTTTGTGAATATTGAAATGAAGTGAATTGGAATATGCTTTACGTATTGAAATGAATTGAAATGAAATGAATTCGATTACCGAAATGAAATGAAATGAAATGTTTTATGAGATAAAATTTCCGATATGTTGAAACATGATATAGTGAGCAATAAATGAAAATGTCCCCTGCACTACTATTAACCCTTACAAATTGGGCCTATGATACACGTGGATAGCGCTATTTGGTTTGACATACCCACCTTGACTGACGAGAATATAGGTGCACTGTATTGAAAAATATTCACCCCGGCTGGAAATAGTTTTCCCCCGGCAAGGCTGGATAGGGGCGTAGCTATGTCATCAAATGAAGGATTGTAGTAACTCACTAATGCATATCATGTAATTAACACATCACTTGGAAAATTTACTTACTGTGTGATACCAAACTACTATTTTTGGGGTGAATGAACTGATTCACCAAAATGGTTTACAAAATGTTGCGAATAAATGTTTTATTGAAATTGATATTGTACATAACTGTTTTGTACTTATAAAAACCTGTGAACTCACCAACTCTCGTAGTTGACGCTTGTTTTAACATGCTTTTCAGGAAATTAGAGGGTGATTGAAAAAGCTTATTTTGAGCGTTGTAGACATCAATCAAGACTGTGTTTATTTTGTTATGTTTGTAAATTCCAAACTCTGGTTGGTTGTAATACGTTTTGTAAACTTTAAATATTTTTGAAATGAATGGTTGGTGTTGATTATCTCCTGTCGCAATGAAATCTAGACTGTTACACCCTGCGGTTCCGCTTTAGCGGGGTGTTACAACTACCCTCTCGATAACCACTTCCTTTGGCAAGTTGAACGGCGATGAGATATGGAGCATTCGGATATTTGTCATCCGTGGTGAGTTGCTCAAGAAGCCATAGATCATAAACCGAAACTTTTTCCTCACTTGAAGAACGAGCATTCACCGCTTGAATGAGCATGCGGTGTAGAAGTCGATCCGAAGAAGCAAGAAAACCTTTCACCTTGAGATTACCACCATATTCACCTTCACCTAGAACTGCCCAAGCCAATTTAGGATCAAAACCATCTGGCCTTTTCGAAGTCGCCCACATGTACTCCACGAATCCGGGAGCATCAACCTTCTCTTGGGTATATATCCCCAAAGCAACGACAAACTCGACCAAAGATAGCGATCTCCACACTCCACCAAGTCGGAATGTCATGCATGATTGATGAAACTCCTCAAGGGCCTTAATCGCGTCGAAACGGAACGTGGCCACAAACTCAACAATAAGCTCGCGATAGAGGGTCTCGGCAATGTCAAAGACTCACTCCCATGCATGGCAAATATAATACTCGGTGCTATCCTCGTCGTAGGCATGCTTTTCGAGTATCGCCTTGATGTTGTTTTCGACACTCATCGATCGAAGAAGGTCCCAGTCGACTCTCCTCGGAATTAGCACTTGACTGGCAAGAAGTCGGTTAACGCTATCCCGGTACTCCTCGCGTTTTGGGGCATTCAAATTTGGGTCATTCATGAAATAGGTGAACACGTGACTCCCATCCGGTGCACGGAAATTGGTTGCGGTGGAAGTTGACGATCGGGTCCTTTGTCTCTACAAAATCCAAATACCATTGTCTTAGAAGATTTAATCCATAAACACAAGACTAGGTTTATTCACATCAAAAACTCAACGAGACAAAACTTCCACGACTAACAAGTTCAAGTATCAAATTCATATACGAAAAATCACAAATCAAAGATCAAAGGGGATGTGGAACATCCCCACACTTGAACTTTTAGTCCAACCTCAATTACAAACTAATCTAGATAACAAGAAAGAAAGGGGGATTTTGATGTCACCAAAATCCCCACACTTATCATCAAAGCAAAATCACTAGATTAAACAATCAACAAGCATGCTAGAATGAAATTTCAATCAAAACATAGTGCATGCATCGATCAATAAGCTGTAAACAATCAATGGTGTTTCAAGAACAATGTCAAATCCATATAAGCACAAACACACCATAGATGCCCAAAAAAAGATCCAAATCTCCCAAATCAAGCTATCCTCATGAAATTAAAGTTAGGAAACATACCTTGTTCATGGTGAATGATGAAATTGAAGCTCAAGAAGGTCAGATTTCGCAAGGACGTGAGAGGATTTCGCGGCGCCTAAGAGAAATTAGGGTTGTGTTCTTTTGAAAAAGTGAGAAAAGAGGGTTAAAAAGTGAGAAATCAGCTTTTTCCTTCTCTTTCTCCTTGCCTTTATCTTCTTTCTTCGGAATCACGAACTCCGCGTATCCTCCTTGCTTTCCATCTTCTTCCTCATCATCACTTGAAGCAACGGGTCCTTTAAGTCCTAGATGCTCGAACGATATGGTGAACCCCTCCGAGTCATAATCCGTGGCATAATCGGGCTAACTTCCACTATCGCTCTCAACATACTTCTTTGTGTAGATGTCCGTCCACTTCTTCTTTGATGGTTCTCCGGTCATCATGAGCATCGGCTTCACGTTCTCTACCTTCGGGTTGACTTGTGTTTGCGTTGGTAACTCCCCTTGAGTCCTTTCACTTAGCATTTGCGAAACACGTCCAACCTGCAATTCTAAATTCTGGATAGTACTTTGGTGGTTACGTAAGTATGAACTTACCTCATCGTTTAGCTTCTTTTGCGTATCCATGAATTGGACAATCCGATCTTCGATAGAAACACGTGGCTCTCCATCCGATCTTTGGTTTTGCTGATTGGGTGCAAAGAAACCAGGAGGTCTCGGGATGAAATTACGATTGTTGTTCCACCTCCCTTGGTAATCGCCTCGGTTAAGATAATTCACCTCCTCGGGTGTCATCATTGGTCGGTTCGGGCAATCCTTAGTCAAGTGTGGTCCATTGCACTCCTCGCATCCAACCTGCAAAGCATGAACAAATTTAATTAGTTCTTCGATTTTGCGTTCAAACTTTACCTGTTGGTTTTTCATAGCGGCTAGTTCATCGGATGGATCGAAGTCGGTTGAAATTTTCCCGGCCATCCTCGGGATTTGCAAGCGCTTGTCCGTCCTCCAATCTATGTTGTGTATGAGCATGTCTTCGAGGAGCTTGTAACCTTCCGTGGGCGTTTTGTACATAAAGACACCTCCGGCAGATGAATCCAATGTAGCGCGTGAAGAATAAGCAAGCCCATTATAGAAAGGTTGGACTTGTTCACTCTTATTCAATCCGTGACTCGGGCACGAATTTAGAAGGTGTTTGAAACGTTCCCATGCTTCGGATATGGTCTCCCCGTCATCTTGTTGGAAGGATCGGATATCAGCTCTTAACTTGTCGATCTTAGATGGTGGAAAGAATCGGGAAAGGAACTTTGAACGAAGTCCTTCCCAAGTAGTGATCGAACTTGGCTCTAACGAGCGCAACCAAGCTCTAGCTTCTCCGGTAAGTGTGAGAGGAAAGACTCGGAGACGAATCGCATCATCTCGGCCTTCCTCCGTTTTGAACAGATCACAGATATCCACGAAATTCTCCATATGTACGATAGGATTGCTATCGTTTTTCCCGTCGAAGGTAAGGTCCTTGATCATGTGACGGAGCTTCCCCGGGATTTCCTTGTTTAGGCCTGGCTTCGTGATCGGATTGGTGGGTACAGATGGAGCGGCTCTCCTGGCGGTCCACATCGGTGCTTCGTCTCCCATCTCAAAAATCAAAGCTCTCGGGCGAACTTTGTTGGCTTTGGATTTCTTTTTGTTTCTTTTTCTGAATTCTCTCTCCGGCTCCTCAAATGGCTCTAACAAGTCTGCCGTGACTGAAACCACAACAAACGGTTACGGGCAACTTGTGGGAAACAAAGAGATAAGATAAAAATAAAAATAACTAATTAAACTAGAAATCGAAAAACTTGCAAGGGAAAGAATCCCTCACAAGGATCGATTAACAAAACTAATAAAGACTAAAATCTAACAACTACCGTTCCCCGGCAACGGCGCCAAAAACTTGATGCGGTAATTATCATACATAAAAAGCGTAATATAGTGTCTTACCACATATACAGGCAAGCATACCTGATCGTGAGTAATATAGTGTAGGAAAGTCCAGGTATCGTATCTACCACTGGGAACGATCAAGTTATCGTAGATTATTAATCTAAATCAGTTTAATTAACCTAAAGCTTTTGGGGGGTTTATGAAAAAGGTTTTAATACTAAAAAGACAACTAATTTAACTACGAACTAAGAAAGCGATTAAAAGATTAAATTAAAACTATATGAAGGAAAAACAGTAGCACTTATCATGGTATAGTGAATCCCCAAGTGGATGATTTAAATAGGCCAAAGGTTTGGTTGTTTTAGTTATTGTAGGAATTTAAGTCTAAGACACCCTAACATGTAGTGATTATGGTCTTTAACTAGGACTCGGTCCTCCTAGCCCAATACTTAGATCGTTTGTCAGGCAACCTAGTACCGGAAATTCGATCCTAATTCTATTGTATGGTTTTCTACCTCCAGGTCACTCTCGGTCCGAGCAACCACTTAACACAACTCTCTTGGTCCGAGGGTAGGTTAAGGTAGGTTGATTATCCTATCGGAGTCTATCTATTTTGGTCTAACAGATACACCCAACCAATGAGTTCAAATAACCAAACAATAATAATCAGAATGGAACCATAACACACATTCAAGCAACCAAAAACAAACCAATAAACATTAAGTATCAAATCATCATCCACAATGGTTCATCGACCATGACAAGTACCACTATTAAAAGACTACTCACTAAACATAATGAAAACAGAAAACATGATAGTAGACATGACACCGACAATACAACGACGGATGATCAAAGATCGAATCCGCAGCGTATCGGCACCACTCAGACTTTCACTCTATCGTCTTTGCTTCGTGTCGTGTAAAACGCGTCTTTCTTGCATATTCTGAACTGAAGGAGGAGGCTGGTATTTAAAGGAAAACGTCCAGGGGCCATCTGGCGATCGCCAGACTGCTGGTTTGGCGGCCCCAAACACTTAGGTCAGCCCTGGTCTTCATCTTTGTCGAATCTGGCGGCGCCAGATCTGGAATCTCGCGGACGCCAGATTGCTACTGTATTGAACTTGTGCATTTTTCACGTTTTCTCGCCTTTTTCGTACTTTTTCGTTCCACGGCCTCCAAATCCTACATAAACAATAATAAGCTCATTTGGTGAGTGAAATGATCATAAACGGGTGAGAAATGGGATAAAGTCATACAATTAAGCTCAACCAAAACATGTATAATTTTGGTGTTATCAGATAGCTGTGAAATGGGTGTATGACCATGAGGTCAACTGTGTTGTTTTGGGTTCGTATCGATATAGTTGTGATCTAGTCTTTAGGTTTGCACACGCACTATTGACTAGTACTTGGATCTTGCATGAGCACTAGTTATGATAGGAGAGTGTAGTGAGACACTCTAGTTGTTGGTGATTGAGTGAGGTTAATTGATGCTTGTTGTACTTACATGAGTAGAGTAAGAGATCTAGTGTATAGAGTTGCGTGCGCTCTAATGAGTAGAGGTTGCAAGAACTTTAGTGTTGAGTAGCGAGTTTAGGCGGACACTCTAGTTGTAAATACTAGTATTGCCTCGTGTTAGGCATGTTTCTAAAGTGGCCTTGTTTGGATGTTCGGAGTAGTGACGATAGGAAATCGTTTGACTGCTAGGAACTAATTAGGCTGTATAAATAGACTGCTTATTTACACTCGGTGGGTTATGAGCATCGGTACGGGTTCCTTGTTTCTTCGTTATGTATATTCGGTTGCTAAATTCCATTTGCGTCTATTTGATGCGTGTACGGATTCCTTGTCCTTCGTTGTGTTTATTCAATTGTAAAATTATGGTTGCGTTTACGTGATTTGTTACATATGTATGCGGATTTCTTAAGCGTTCTTTTGTGTCATTCGATCCACTCGTTTCGTGCTCAATGTGTTTTATTCCATCAAAATCAATACGTGTTTTATTCATTTTAGTTGCTCGTTTGGTCGGTTATATTCTCGGAGACGTCTTGTTTTAGAAACATCTTATTATAATTATAAGCTGCAGAAATAAATTCTGAAAATTTTGTCTTACTTGTAAAATTCATAACTCACCGCTCGTTTATGGGATTTATACATAAGATATGTTTTTTAAAACCCCCAGACGTCTACTACCATTTACTGTCACACGAACAACCTGTGATTTTTATGCGAAAGTGTCCAAAATCGGAGTTTCCAAAAACAGGTCCTGTTTTAGATGAAAACAGCGCAACCGTTTTCAAAATTTCGCACAAGATTCGTTTTAAACCCGATCCAGTCCATTCTTGATTCGTTGGAATCCTAAGACGTTGATCCAAAACTTTCATTTAGATATGTTTATCTAAAACCTATTGTAAACATGTTAAACTGTTCGATTTCTAAACGTGTAAAATGCTGAAAATTGTACGTCTCGAGTTCTAAAAGTCGTGTTTATAGTTTTCGTTCGGATTTAATTCATGTCAGGATCATGAGGCATCCTGAAGATCTAGAAAGAGTTGGTTGCGTGGTTTGGGTTCACTATGGGTTGAGTTTATCCTATAGAGGTTGCTTAGTGTTGGATTGCGCTATAGGTTAGTTAACCTGTAGAGTCAGTGTGGAGAGCAGTTGGTTCGTTAGAACACTTAGTTGGTTCACTATGATCCTAGAGCAGTACGGTTGAGTATGCGTTAGTGCATGTCATAGGGCATGGTTCTAGGTGAATATGTTGTTGGATATAGTTTTTTGGTGGTCAATAGAGGGGGGGTTTACCTAGAGACAGTAAGCCCTAACTCAAGGACAAATGTTTATGATTAAGGTTGGAGAGACACTGTTTGTCCCAAAACAATAGAGAGAAGAGATGGAATTGAAATCAATAGAGAATAAGAACACAAAAATCTTGATGAATGCTTCAACAAATTTCAATAAGTCTTTTTCACCCAAAATGAATATCAAAGCATTAAGAACAAACCCTAAACCTCTCATTCTATTTATAGCAATGAGAGGGAATTACAAACTGTCATAAACGGCCCCCGAAGTTTAAGACTTCTAAACAAGGGCATACAAACAAGTTAATGTTCAATTGAAAAGAAATTAAACTACTTAAAGCAATTAAAGATAATCTTCTGACTCTTCACAACACTGAAGGTCTAACAATCTCCCCCTTTGGGAAGAAGTCAGAAGGGTGGTGGCAGCTTCAACGCAGGTTCCCACTTCGCCAGCTGTAGGAACTCCTCCCAGTCTCCAATCATCCGAGCTCGCATCTTCATTGCGGCTTCCACTCGTCGGTACATCAGTCTCTCTTGCAGCTTCTCCTCTATCAGCCTCATCCCCTCCAAGATCTTTGACTTCCCATCGTTGTGCTTTGTTGGAGGGATCTGGTCAGTCAATAGCCTGCTCTTCAGCCCGTTGTATACGTAGAGCAGGGTGCCGTCAAAAAACTGGGAAAGCTCACTGAAGCGCATGAACTTGCGCTCTTTCTTCTTTTGGGTCAAGTAGACGACCCCGTGCTCAGCAACTCTGGATGGAAGGTAGAGAGAGTAAGATATGATCGCGGGCACTTGAAGATTCAGAGGCAGTAGGTTGACTTTGGGATGGCAGCTCTCGATGGCTAACTGATAGTCCGTCACACGCGTAAGTGTGATTGTGTGACGGACATACTTCTTCAATACCTCTAGGCCGTCGGGATAGTACTTGAGGCGGAGGATTGGCCCTTGCAAGTACTTGATAAGAGCAAGGAGGTCTTCGAGATGAATCCGGTCTAGGTCAGCTTCGGTAAACGTCCAGTCTTGCAGCTCTCCAGCGGGCACGCCAGTTCCATACATTCGGACGTCGAATTCGAGGAAGAGTTGGTGCCCATGCTTGTAAGGGCGCACTGTGGTTACCTTCGTGAATCGACGTCGAATCCATTGCTTTCCGTGAGTTGACCAGTTGCATACCCTCTGGTGGACGTACGCTGTTCTTCTTCTGAGCTTCTTGAAGTGAGAGATCCCGAAGTACACCTTTCGGGACCAGACGTGGAGCTTTTCCTGTTGATAGATCCTCGAGAAGGATTCCTCGAGAAACGGTCGAAAGATGACCGAGTGGTTCCAGTTAAGCTGGATGACTGTCGGAGCTGGAGAACCGGAGGCGGAGGTGGTGATCGTGTGTGGCACGTCTGAAGTGGGAAAGTCGACCGAGGAGAGGAAGATGTTGTAGTCGTTATCCCTCGCAATTTCATCCCTTTTCTTGTAGACCCGTAAGCTCTGAGCAAGCGACCTCAGGATCTTCCGAGCTTCCTCCGGAATCTGTAGCTCGTTCGGATCCGTTGGCACCGACTCTGGGGGACAATGTCGACATCAACCGTCGTTTTCTCATGAGGAAACTGAATTACCTCATCTAGCGGGATCGACTCGTAGTGCCAACCTTCAACATCAAGAGTCTCCGTATCTGAATCTTCATACGGAAAGGCGGCGGCAGACTCTGATGGGGCACTTGCTGGAGTGGTGGTTGAAGCTGGAGCAGAGGAGGAACCGGAATCGGAGGCTGGAGGGAAGTCGATGCGAAGCCTTTTGGTAGCTTGCACCTCCCCCTCATGAGGACCCGGAGCCGAGTCGTCAGGGTCATCATGCCTCCTTTTGGAAGGCTGAGCCTGAGACTGACACGCAGCGTCTAGTTCCCTAATGCGCCGCTGGAGCATCTCTATCTGTGCATCTCTCTCTCGGAGCTGGGTTGAGAGATGATCGTTTTGTGTAATGTAGGAAGAGATCATGATGGCGTGCTCCGCCTCCGTGACATACCCAGGAATGTCGGGTAAGTTTCCCGAGGTCGGAGGAGCGAGACGGAGGACATCTTCGGACTGACGGGGAGTCGAAGCTTCGGTTGACGGGGCATCCTCCACATGTTTTCCCTTCAACTTGCGCTTGATCTCGTAGAGCTCCCGATCCCGATCTTCTTGTTGCTTCTGGGATGCCTCTAAGTCTTCTATTCTCTTTCGCTCTATCTCGGCTAAGGCTCGCTCTAGCGCCTCGACCCTCAAATCCCTGGCCGCATTGGCCTCCTCCATGCTCTATATTCGTGATTGGACGACTTTAAGGATGTCGTCCGAATCCGTCGGACCTTGAAGTCCCGATGTTACTTGGGTGGTTTTAGGGATTCCACCCGAATCCGTCAGACCTAAAAGTCTCGGTGTTGCATGAGCATCTTTAAAGACTTTGCTCGAGTCTGTCGGACCCGGTCCCGGTGGTACAAATCCCAGTGCTTCGGGAGCTCCGGTTGACGAGAAGAGACCTAAAGAGGTACTCTCTCGGCCTGTTTGCACCGCTGTTATGATGTTGACCGTGCCAGGACTTCCGGAGGATCCTCGAAGGGCGTCTTCGGACGCACCGACTACCTCCGTTCTGGCAGAGTCCCTTGGGATCACTGCTTGAGTAGCCCACGATCGTGTCCTAAAAATCGAAGGGATCACATAAGTCCCGGCAAATGGTTCTACGACTCGATGTGCACTCAAAGAAGTCGAGAGGTGGGGCAGGGCCTCTATTAGCTCAACACAGGCAGACTCCAAGTGAGTGGCCGGTGGAAGTTGTGCTATTTCCCCGTGAGAAACTGAAACGACCATCTGTTGAGAGATGGTCGAGTGGCTGGCAGGGGTGTGCAAATGCGCTAGTTGGCTGCTAGCGTCTTGACCAGACACCATAAGGTGCCCGGTCTCGGTGTGGGTTGCCTCTGAGTGGGATGGACTCGGGTTAAGGGGGACAGCCTGATCTAAACTCCTATGCGGCTCTTCTTCTTCGACCGCCTCCTGGATTTGAGCCCAAGGACCTCTTCGTCTTCGGTCTCTTTTTCAAGACCCTCTCTTATCCCCTCATCACCACTGTCTTCACCCCATCCAGTCTGTACAGCTTCATCACCTTCTTCTTCTTGACCGACGTTTCGGTCATCTGAAATCAGATCTCCACCAAGATTGAGATCTTCTGATAGTCTGTCATCGTTGAACGAGAAAGTGACCTCTTCATCATCAATCTGTTGGGCCTTCCCGCCCTTCGCTGGTATGGACTCCGCAAACTCTTCGTCGGAGCCGTAATCTACCTTCTCAGATTCGGTCGCCTCGTCGTCGTCCTGACGGTGGTCAGATGGAGTATGGTCTGAGGATTCTTGACCGTCGGAGTCATCGCCGGAGGGGTCTCCAGAAGGTTCGCCCGCTTGTTGAGGAGCCGCGTCCGCATGAGGTGGCGAGGGGAAATGTGCTTGTTCTTGTGGGGAAGCTTCCACTTCCTCACCCACTTGCTCGGTTTGTTGTGGCGGCGACGGCGTGCGGTGATCACCTGATGACGAGTGCACGGGGGATTGCTAGAGTATCCCGGTCTATTGCTTGACTCGGTAGCCCAGCATGATGTCATGGTCGGTGGTGACGTGTGTGGATTCCTTAACGTATGTTCTCGTGCGGGCCCGACGAGCTCGGGTCTCGACAGCCCTTTGATAAGCTTCGGCTCCTGCAATGTGTGGAGTGGCGGACGTCCGTACAATCCTACCCGCTTCACCCCTGATGTCTACGCTCATCACACCCGAACCAGAAGATCCCCCACTGGAGCTTTGGCCCGCTGTGCCGGTGGCACGGCTTCTAGGATAGACTGGTCGCGCGTCCGGGGTAGGGCTCCTCGGTTCTGAGGAGTCCGTGGACGCGGCTTCTAAGCCTATAGACACACGGTATAATCCTACACTCGATGCCCTACGGTCCGCCATGTCCAACACATTCTCTGGAATCGGCATCTCCACTTGGCCAGGCCTTAGAGTTCTCTTGTTCATCCTGCCGATCTGCTTGCTCTGGAAGCGAGGGTGGCCAGATCTGCGTCGGACCGTCGGATGGTGATCCATATGATCTCGGATCATAATGCTGAAAAATCTCATCCACCGGATGGATGAGTGACGGGTCCTCGCAAGGCCTTCCACGACGTCGTTGACGATATCCAGCCAGAGTTGTTGCGCGACGTCAATTCGCCTTCCATAGGCGACAGAGTGAATAACGTGCCACATGTGGGTGGATGCCCGGTCCACACCGTGAGTCTTCGATGAAAGAGTTCGGTTCAGTATGTTGAAGACCGTGAACCAGATAGGGGGCAACATCCCTTGAGTGACGTGAGAGATCCCGTTGAGCCTCTGATTTGGGTTGGCATGGACCCCGAGAGCGAGAATCTCGCTGAAGAGCTCGGTTCCGGATACTAAAGGCTCGAACGGGGCCTCGGGAGTGGCGGCAGGTAAGTGAAGGATTTGCCTGAGGTCCTCCAAAGTGATCGTCATTTCAGTGTGATCGACGCTTCCCACGAAGGTCAGTACGTCGTCTCTAGCTTCCACGCGTGATGTCTTCCAGAACTGCTGAAGGTACAGCAGGGGCACATCGACAGTGGTCTGCATTGCGAACGCCAGGGGATGCACTTTGAGGATTTCCAGCACAACTTCGTCTTGAACAACGAAATTCGTCAGATCGGCGTATTCGTTGTTCTGAATGATCGGGAGAAGAGCATCCTGAGAGATAAGCGCGCGATCAGCAGCATTGTTGATCGGCGAGGGCGGTGAGTTTTGTTGACGTGCCATTTCTATCAAGACAAAACGAAAAATAGTGTTAGTAGATGCCCTGAAAAATGCTAAGTGTTGAAAACTGGTGAGATGAAGACATGTTAAATTCCGATTCGGATTATGTCATTTTCCGAATCGGAAAATGAGATAATCCGATTCGGAAAAGAGTATTTTCCGAATCTCACTAGATTGTCAAACACTTAAGGAAAAATGACTATACCCTCGACTAGGCACGAGTCGGAAAACCTAGAAAACCCAAAAGAGGGTGTTTCTTATTTTCCGAGTAGGAAAAGGTGAGACACGCAAGAGGGTGTTTTCCGATTCGGAAAACATGTTTTCCGAATCGGAAAAGCTTACAAGCTAGAACACTTAGGAAATTTAAAAACGAGCAAAAAAATCTTGGCCTAACACACGATTCGGAAAACATCGAAACCCAAAAGAGGGTATTACGCGTTTTCCGAATCGGAAAATGAGAAGGTTGAAAAAAACTTGGCTCAAGATTAGATTCGGAAAACCTGATAATCCGAATCGGATTTATCTAGTTTTCCGAATCGGAAAAGCTTATGAGTGTTCTTGGTCTTGGAATCGGAAAACATGAATGTTCATGTTTTCCGATTCGGAAAACCGGACTGTTCGGTTTCCAAATTCAAAAACCGTCCAAAAATCATCGATTTGAAGCTCTAAACTAATAACATTCAATCTAAATCAGTAATAAACAAATTTAGAATCATATTTGGATCGTTTTAACGTCCCGAAAACCCATTCCAAGAAGTTTGGGTTTCGGGTAAGTTTCAAAACTTTAGGCTTCGATCCAGGCCTTAAAATGATAAGATTAAACGTTATAACTACGTAAGGGTTGCTCGTGAACTTACCAGGATTGCAGATATGTAATCGGATTCGAGAACGGAGCAAAAACGAGCGATTCTGGGATCGGTTGCGAGAGCGGTTATCGGGTGAGTTTTAGAGAGAAAAAGTTGCAGATTATGGAAAAGGTGAAAATTTGAATCTTGAAACCGGTATTTATATTTTTACCGATTTACACTGCGTTTGGCTCGAAAAATACTGTTTGGCTCTCTCTTTTGGCTCACTTAACCCGACTTTCACCAATTGGCAAAAATAACCCCTGGACTAGAAGTTTCAAGAACCTTACAAACAAGTCCCTGAACTTGTAGTTTAAAGAAATTTTCAAAACAGACCTTGGACTATAAGTTTCACAGAAGTGCAAAACTAGTCCCTGAACTTGTAATTCAGAAAATGGCAGAATTAGTCCTCGAACTTGTAAGTTGAAAACATTGATACTACCACCCCCTAAACTTTCAAGTTCGTAAAATTTACAAGTTCAGCTCCCGATCCACGAATAAAGAGACTTACCTGGTACGTCTCAACTGGGTTTTGTGAGAGTTCTGATCAGAATTAACCAGAAGTCGTTGTGAGTATCCACACCTACCAAATTAAGTACAAAATGGTATACAAGGTATTGTGGATCCGAGAACATCAGCATAACAAGCAGATAAATACCTTACACTCCCCCTCGATTCATGCAAACATTCAAAGACTCCCCCTACACACATGCATACATTAAATGAATTCCCGACTCCCCCTAGACCTCAGGCAGGGAGGTCTAGCATTTTCAACTTACTTAGGAGAAAGAAGTGACGTTTCTCATCAAACGGCTTTGTGAACAAATCAGCAAGCTGATAGTCACTCTCTACAAAGTATAGTTCAACATTACCTTTCTCGACGTGATCTTTGATAAAATGATATCAGATGTCGATATGTTTCGTCCGAGAATGTTGAACCGGATTCGCCGTGATTTGAGTTGCAACCTGCATGGTCTGAGTTTGTATAGGCTATTAGTTCAAAACCAGAATCCTTTGGGTACCAAAGGCCAAAATCCGGTGTGCCTTTCAGATACCTAAGGATTCTTTTGACTGCAGACAAGTGTGAATCACGAGGATCACACTGGAGACGAGCGCAGACACCCGTGGAGAATACAATGTCGGGTCTACTAGCCGTGAGATATAAGAGGGAACCAATGATTGCCCGATAAGTTTTCTGGTTAACCAGTTTACCAGAGGAATCACCATTTAGTTGAAAATTCTTGGGCATTGGTGTTGCCGCAGAGTTTGAACCACCGAAATCAAAACGTTTTAACAAATCATGAACATATTTTGATTGATTTATAAAAATGCCATCAGGGCGTTGTCGAACTTGAAGTCCTAGAAAGAACGTCAAGTCGCCCATCATGCTCATTTTGAATTAGGATTTCATGGTGTTTTCAAACTCTTGGCACATCTCAGGCTTCGTAGATGCAAAGATAATGTCATCCACGTAAATCTAAACTATGATTAAGTCACTACCTGATCTCCGAAGAAACAAAGTGGGATCGATTGTACCTTTCTTGTAGCCAACTCCTAGCAAGTACTCAGTTAGAGTTTCGTACCATGCCCTAGGAGCTTGCTTGAGACCGTAAAGCGCCTTATCCAACACGTACACATGATTTGGATATCTGGGATCCACGAAACCTTCCGGTTACTCGACGTACACCTCTTCTTGAAGGACTCCGTTCAATAAGGCACACTTGACGTCCATCTGATATACCGTCATGTTCTTATGTGCGGCATACGTAAGGAAGATCCGAATAGCCTCGATCCGAGCCACGGGCGCAAACGTCTCATCGTAATCAATACCCTCTTGCTGGCGATAACCTTTGGCGACCAATCGAGCCTTGTTCCGGATAATGAGGTCGTTCTCGTCTTTCTTGTTCCGGAATATCCACTTCAGGCCGATGATGGACTTTCCCCACGGTCTGGTCACCAAGCGCCATACCTTATTTCTCTCGAATTCCGCAAGCTCTTCTTGCATCGCTAAAACCCAATCAGGATCGGTAAGAGCTTGTGAAACATCCAAAGGTTCAAAGTCACTTAAGAACCCGCCAAATAAAATCAGGTTTTTGACATTCTTTGAAGATCGCGTCTTGACAGGTTGTGAGGGACTCCCGATGATCTGGGAGGGGGGATGGACTCTTGTCGACTTTCTTGAGTGTGGAAGAGTGATGTAGGCTTGTTGATTGTTGGATACGTTGTTCTCATCGTGCACTTCAAGGACCTCTGTCTGGTTCCCACTAGATGATCCTTCTTCCAGATTAGTCTGCGGTGCTGCCTCTAACCGGGGCTCGCGCATTACCTGAGCATAGGTTCTTTGAGCTGAGCTCGGTGAGGGTAGTGGAGCATTTTTCAGTATTGGTGCAAGAACGGGGTGTGGTGTCTGTTCTCGGACGGGTTCCGATGAGGTAGCAGATGAAGTTTCAGGGGGAGAGACCGCTGACTCTGGTGTCACTGAATTTGTTGAAGTACTTGAAGATGGCTCTGTCACAAAGGCATCAGATGACACAGAAGTACTTGAAGATGAGGTAGAAGATGCATCTCTCTCTCGGAGCTGGGTTGAGAGATGATCGTTTTGTGTAATGTAGGAAGAGATCATGATGGCGTGCTCCGCCTCCGTGACATACCCAGGAATGTCGGGTAAGTTTCCCGAGGTCGGAGGAGCGAGACGGAGGACATCTTCGGACTGACGGGGAGTCGAAGCTTCGGTTGACGGGGCATCCTCCACATGTTTTCCCTTCAACTTGCGCTTGATCTCGTAGAGCTCCCGATCCCGATCTTCTTGTTGCTTCTGGGATGCCTCTAAGTCTTCTATTCTCTTTCGCTCTATCTCGGCTAAGGCTCGCTCTAGCGCCTCGACCCTCAAATCCCTGGCCGCATTGGCCTCCTCCATGCTCTATATTCGTGATTGGACGACTTTAAGGATGTCGTCCGAATCCGTCGGACCTTGAAGTCCCGATGTTACTTAGGTGGTTTTAGGGATTCCACCCGAATCCGTCAGACCTAAAAGTCTCGGTGTTGCATGAGCATCTTTAAAGACTTTGCTCGAGTCTGTCGGACCCGGTCCCGGTGGTACAAATCCCAGTGCTTCGGGAGCTCCGGTTGACGAGAAGAGACCTAAAGAGGTACTCTCTCGGCCTGTTTGCACCGCTGTTATGATGTTGACCGTGCCAGGACTTCCGGAGGATCCTCGAAGGGCGTCTTCGGACGCACCGACTACCTCCGTTCTGGCAGAGTCCCTTGGGATCACTGCTTGAGTAGCCCACGATCGTGTCCTAAAAATCGTAGGGATCACATAAGTCCCGGAAAATGGTTCTACGACTCGATGTGCACTCAAAGAAGTCGAGAGGTGGGGCAGGGCCTCTATTAGCTCAACACCGGTAGACTCCAAGTGAGTGGCCGGTGGAAGTTGTGCTATTTCCCCGTGAGAAACTGAAACGACCATCTGTTGAGAGATGGTCGAGTGGCTGGCAGGGGTGTGCAAATGCGCTAGTTGGCTGCTAGCGTCTTGACCAGACACCATAAGGTGCCCGGTCTCGGTGTGGGTTGCCTCTGAGTGGGATGGACTCGGGTTAAGGGGGACAGCCTGATCTAAACTCCTATGCGGCTCTTCTTCTTCGACCGCCTCCTGGATTTGAGCCCAAGGACCTCTTCGTCTTCGGTCTCTTTTTCAAGACCCTCTCTTATCCCCTCATCACCACTGTCTTCACCCCATCCAGTCTGTACAGCTTCATCACCTTCTTCTTCTTGACCGACGTTTCGGTCATCTGAAATCAGATCTCCACCAAGATTGAGATCTTCTGATAGTCTGTCATCGTTGAACGAGAAAGTGACCTCTTCATCATCAATCTGTTGGGCCTTCCCGCCCTTCGCTGGTACGGACTCCGCAAACTCTTCGTCGGAGCCGTAATCTACCTTCTCAGATTCGGTTGCCTCGTCGTCGTCCTGACGGTGGTCAGATGGAGTATGGTCTGAGGATTCTTGACCGTCGGAGTCATCACCGGAGGGGTCGCCAGAAGGTTCGCCCGCTTGTTGAGGAGCCGCGTCCGCATGAGGTGGCGAGGGGAAATGTGCTTGTTCTTGTGGGGAAGCTTCCATTTCCTCACCCACTTGCTCGGTTTGTTGTGGCGGCGACGGCGTGCGGTGATCATCTGATGACGAGTGCACGGGGGATTGCTAGAGTATCCCGGTCTATTGCTTGACTCGGTAGCCCAGCATGATGTCATGGTCGGTGGTGACGTGTGTGGATTCCTTAACGTATGTTCTCGTGCGGGCCCGACGAGCTCGGGTCTCGACAGCCCTTTGATAAGCTTCGGCTCCTGCAATGTGTGGAGTGGCGGACGTCCGTACAATCCTACCCGCTTCACCCCTGATGTCTACGCTCATCACACCCGAACCAGAAGATCCCCCACTGGAGCTTTGGCCCGCTATGCCGGTGGCACGGCTTCTAGGATAGACTGGTCGCGCGTCCGGGGTAGGGCTCCTCGGTTCTGAGGAGTCCGTGGACGCGGCTTCTAAGCCTATAGACACACGGTATAATCCTACACTCGATGCCCTACGGTCCGCCATGTCCAACACATTCTCTGGAATCGGCATCTCCACTTGGCCAGGCCTTAGAGTTCTCTTGTTCATCCTGCCGATCTGCTTGCTCTGGAAGCGAGGGTGGCCAGATCTGCGTCGGACCGTCGGATGGTGATCCATATGATCTCGGATCATAATGCTGAAAAATCTCATCCACCGGATGGATGAGTGACGGGTCCTCGCAAGGCCTTCCACGACGTCGTTGACGATATCCAGCCAGAGTTGTTGCGCAACGTCAATTCGCCTTCCATAGGCGACAGAGTGAATAACGTGCCACATGTGGGTGGATGCCCGGTCCACACCGTGAGTCTTCGATGAAAGAGTTCGGTTCAGTATGTTGAAGACCGTGAACCAGATAGGGGGCAACATCCCTTGAGTGACGTGAGAGATCCCGTTGAGCCTCTGATTTGGGTTGGCATGGACCCCGAGAGCGAGAATCTCGCTGAAGAGCTCGGTTCCGGATACTAAAGGCTCGAACGGGGCCTCGGGAGTGGCGGCAGGTAAGTGAAGGATTTGCCTGAGGTCCTCCAAAGTGATCGTCATTTCAGTGTGATCGACGCTTCCCACGAAGGTCAGTACGTCGTCTCTAGCTTCCACGCGTGATGTCTTCCAGAACTGCTGAAGGTACAGCAGGGGCACATCGACAGTGGTCTGCATTGCGAACGCCAGGGGATGCACTTTGAGGATTTCCAGCACAACTTCGTCTTGAACAACGAAATTCGTCAGATCGGCGTATTCGTTGTTCTGAATGATCGGGAGAAGAGCATCCTGAGAGATAAGCGCGCGATCAGCAGCATTGTTGATCGGCGAGGGCGGTGAGTTTTGTTGACGTGCCATTTCTATCAAGACAAAACGAAAAATAGTGTTAGTAGATGCCCTGAAAAATGCTAAGTGTTGAAAACTGGTGAGATGAAGACATGTTAAATTCCGATTCGGATTATGTCATTTTCCGAATCGGAAAATGAGATAATCCGATTCGGAAAAGAGTATTTTCCGAATCTCACTAGATTGTCAAACACTTAAGGAAAAATGACTATACCCTCGACTAGGCACGAGTCGGAAAACCTAGAAAACCCAAAAGAGGGTGTTTCTTATTTTCCGAGTAGGAAAAGGTGAGACACGCAAGAGGGTGTTTTCCGATTCGGAAAACATGTTTTCCGAATCGGAAAAGCTTACAAGCTAGAACACTTAGGAAATTTAAAAACGAGCAAAAAAATCTTGGCCTAACACACGATTCGGAAAACATCGAAACCCAAAAGAGGGTATTACGCGTTTTCCGAATCGGAAAATGAGAAGGTTGAAAAAAACTTGGCTCAAGATTAGATTCGGAAAACCTGATAATCCGAATCGGATATATCTAGTTTTCCGAATCGGAAAAGCTTATGAGTGTTCTTGGTCTTGGAATCGGAAAACATGAATGTTCATGTTTTCCGATTCGGAAAACCGGACTGTTCGGTTTCCAAATTCAAAATCCGTCCAAAAATCATCGATTTGAAGCTCTAAACTAATAACATTCAATTTAAATCAGTAATAAACAAATTTAGAATCATATTTGGATCGTTTTAACGTCCCGAAAACCCATTCCAAGAAGTTTGGGTTTCGGGTAAGTTTCAAAACTTTAGGCTTCGATCCAGGCCTTAAAATGATAAGATTAAACGTTATAACTACGTAAGGGTTGCTCGTGAACTTACCAGGATTGCAGATATGTAATCGGATTCGAGAACGGAGCAAAAACGAGCGATTCTGGGATCGGTTGCGAGAGCGGTTATCGGGTGAGTTTTAGAGAGAAAAAGTTGCAGATTATGGAAAAGGTGAAAATTTGAATCTTGAAACCGGTATTTATATTTTTACCGATTTACACTGCGTTTGGCTCGAAAAATACTGTTTGGCTCTCTCTTTTGGCTCACTTAACCCGACTTTCACCAATTGGCAAAAATAACCCCTGGACTAGAAGTTTCAAGAACCTTACAAACAAGTCCCTGAACTTGTAGTTTAAAGAAATTTTCAAAACAGACCTTGGACTATAAGTTTCACAGAAGTGCAAAACTAGTCCCTGAACTTGTAATTCAGAAAATGGCAGAATTAGTCCTCGAACTTGTAAGTTGAAAACATTGATACTACCACCCCCTAAACTTTCAAGTTCGTAAAATTTACAAGTTCAGCTCCCGATCCACGAATAAAGAGACTTACCTGGTACGTCTCAACTGGGTTTTGTGAGAGTTCTGATCAGAATTAACCAGAAGTCGTTGTGAGTATCCACACCTACCAAATTAAGTACAAAATGGTATACAAGGTATTGTGGATCCGAGAACATCAGCATAACAAGCAGATAAATACCTTACACTCCCCCTCGATTCATGCAAACATTCAAAGACTCCCCCTACACACGTGCATACATTAAATGAATTCCCGACTCCCCCTAGACCTCAGGCAGGGAGGTCTAGCATTTCCAACTTACTTAGGAGAAAGAAGTGACGTTTCTCATCAAACGGCTTTGTGAACAAATCAGCAAGCTGATAGTCACTCTCTACAAAGTATAGTTCAACATTACCTTTCTCGACGTGATCTTTGATAAAATGATATCAGATGTCGATATGTTTCGTCCGAGAATGTTGAACCGGATTCGCCGTGATTTGAGTTGCAACCTGCATGGTCTGAGTTTGTATAGGCTATTAGTTCAAAACCAGAATCCTTTGGGTACCAAAGGCCAAAATCCGGTGTGCCTTTCAGATACCTAAGGATTCTTTTGACTGCAGACAAGTGTGAATCACGAGGATCACACTGGAGACGAGCGCAGACACCCGTGGAGAATACAATGTCGGGTCTACTAGCCGTGAGATATAAGAGGGAACCAATGATTGCCCGATAAGTTTTCTGGTTAACCAGTTTACCAGAGGAATCACCATTTAGTTGAAAATTCTTGGGCATTGGTGTTGCCGCAGAGTTTGAACCACCGAAATCAAAACGTTTTAACAAATCATGAACATATTTTGATTGATTTATAAAAATGCCATCAGGGCGTTGTCGAACTTGAAGTCCTAGAAAGAACGTCAAGTCGCCCATCATGCTCATTTTGAATTGGGATTTCATGGTGTTTTCAAACTCTTGGCACATCTCAGGCTTCGTAGATGCAAAGATAATGTCATCCACGTAAATCTAAACTATGATTAAGTCACTACCTGATCTCCGAAGAAACAAAGTGGGATCGATTGTACCTTTCTTGTAGCCAACTCCTAGCAAGTACTCAGTTAGAGTTTCGTACCATGCCCTAGGAGCTTGCTTGAGACCGTAAAGCGCCTTATCCAACACGTACACATGATTTGGATATCTGGGATCCACGAAACCTTCCGGTTACTCGACGTACACCTCTTCTTGAAGGACTCCGTTCAATAAGGCACACTTGACGTCCATCTGATATACCGTCATGTTCTTATGTGCGGCATACGTAAGGAAGATCCGAATAGCCTCGATCCGAGCCACGGGCGCAAACGTCTCATCGTAATCAATACCCTCTTGCTGGCGATAACCTTTGGCGACCAATCGAGCCTTGTTCCGGATAATGAGGTCGTTCTCGTCTTTCTTGTTCCGGAATATCCACTTCAGGCCGATGATGGACTTTCCCCACGGTCTGGTCACCAAGCGCCATACCTTATTTCTCTCGAATTCCGCAAGCTCTTCTTGCATCGCTAAAACCCAATCAGGATCGGTAAGAGCTTGTGAAACATCCAAAGGTTCAAAGTCACTTAATAACCCGCCAAATAAAATCAGGTTTTTGACATTCTTTGAAGATCGCGTCTTGACAGGTTGTGAGGGACTCCCGATGATCTGGGAGGGGGGATGGACTCTTGTCGACTTTCTTGAGTGTGGAAGAGTGATGTAGGCTTGTTGATTGTTGGATACGTTGTTCTCATCGTGCACTTCAAGGACCTCTGTCTGGTTCCCACTAGATGATCCTTCTTCCAGATTAGTCTGCGGTGCTGCCTCTAACCGGGGCTCGCGCATTACCTGAGCATAGGTTCTTTGAGCTGAGCTCGGTGAGGGTAGTGGAGCATTTTTCAGTATTGGTGCAAGAACGGGGTGTGGTGTCTGTTCTCGGACGGGTTCCGATGAGGTAGCAGATGAAGTTTCAGGGGGAGAGACCGCTGACTCTGGTGTCACTGAATTTGTTGAAGTACTTGAAGATGGCTCTGTCACAAAGGCATCAGATGACACAGAAGTACTTGAAGATGAGGTAGAAGATGCATCTCTCTCTCGGAGCTGGGTTGAGAGATGATCGTTTTGTGTAATGTAGGAAGAGATCATGATGGCGTGCTCCGCCTCCGTGACATACCCAGGAATGTCGGGTAAGTTTCCCGAGGTCGGAGGAGCGAGACGGAGGACATCTTCGGACTGACGGGGAGTCGAAGCTTCGGTTGACGGGGCATCCTCCACATGTTTTCCCTTCAACTTGCGCTTGATCTCGTAGAGCTCCCGATCCCGATCTTCTTGTTGCTTCTGGGATGCCTCTAAGTCTTCTATTCTCTTTCGCTCTATCTCGGCTAAGGCTCGCTCTAGCGCCTCGACCCTCAAATCCCTGGCCGCATTGGCCTCCTCCATGCTCTATATTCGTGATTGGACGACTTTAAGGATGTCGTCCGAATCCGTCGGACCTTGAAGTCCCGATGTTACTTAGGTGGTTTTAGGGATTCCACCCGAATCCGTCAGACCTAAAAGTCTCGGTGTTGCATGAGCATCTTTAAAGACTTTGCTCGAGTCTGTCGGACCCGGTCCCGGTGGTACAAATCCCAGTGCTTCGGGAGCTCCGGTTGACGAGAAGAGACCTAAAGAGGTACTCTCTCGGCCTGTTTGCACCGCTGTTATGATGTTGACCGTGCCAGGACTTCCGGAGGATCCTCGAAGGGCGTCTTCGGACGCACCGACTACCTCCGTTCTGGCAGAGTCCCTTGGGATCACTGCTTGAGTAGCCCACGATCGTGTCCTAAAAATCGTAGGGATCACATAAGTCCCGGCAAATGGTTCTACGACTCGATGTGCACTCAAAGAAGTCGAGAGGTGGGGCAGGGCCTCTATTAGCTCAACACCGGTAGACTCCAAGTGAGTGGCCGGTGGAAGTTGTGCTATTTCCCCGTGAGAAACTGAAACGACCATCTGTTGAGAGATGGTCGAGTGGCTGGCAGGGGTGTGCAAATGCGCTAGTTGGCTGCTAGCGTCTTGACCAGACACCATAAGGTGCCCGGTCTCGGTGTGGGTTGCCTCTGAGTGGGATGGACTCGGGTTAAGGGGGACAGCCTGATCTAAACTCCTATGCGGCTCTTCTTCTTCGACCGCCTCCTGGATTTGAGCCCAAGGACCTCTTCGTCTTCGGTCTCTTTTTCAAGACCCTCTCTTATCCCCTCATCACCACTGTCTTCACCCCATCCAGTCTGTACAGCTTCATCACCTTCTTCTTCTTGACCGACGTTTCGGTCATCTGAAATCAGATCTCCACCAAGATTGAGATCTTCTGATAGTCTGTCATCGTTGAACGAGAAAGTGACCTCTTCATCATCAATCTGTTGGGCCTTCCCGCCCTTCGCTGGTACGGACTCCGCAAACTCTTCGTCGGAGCCGTAATCTACCTTCTCAGATTCGGTCGCCTCGTCGTCGTCCTGACGGTGGTCAGATGGAGTATGGTCTGAGGATTCTTGACCGTCGGAGTCATCGCCGGAGGGGTCGCCAGAAGGTTCGCCCGCTTGTTGAGGAGCCGCGTCCGCATGAGGTGGCGAGGGGAAATGTGCTTGTTCTTGTGGGGAAGCTTCCATTTCCTCACCCACTTGCTCGGTTTGTTGTGGCGGCGACGGCGTGCGGTGATCATCTGATGACGAGTGCACGGGGGATTGCTAGAGTTACCCGGTCTATTGCTTGACTCGGTAGCCCAGCATGATGTCATGGTCGGTGGTGACGTGTGTGGATTCCTTAACGTATGTTCTCGTGCGGGCCCGACGAGCTCGGGTCTCGACAGCCCTTTGATAAGCTTCGGCTCCTGCAATGTGTGGAGTGGCGGACGTCCGTACAATCCTACCCGCTTCACCCCTGATGTCTACGCTCATCACACCCGAACCAGAAGATCCCCCACTGGAGCTTTGGCCCGTTGTGCCGGTGGCACGGCTTCTAGGATAGACTGGTCGCGCGTCCGGGGTAGGGCTCCTCGGTTCTGAGGAGTCCGAGGACGCGGCTTCTAAGCCTATAGACACACGGTATAATCCTACACTCGATGCCCTACGGTCCGCCATGTCCAACACATTCTCTGGAATCGGCATCTCCACTTGGCCAGGCCTTAGAGTTCTCTTGTTCATCCTGCCGATCTGCTTGCTCTGGAAGCGAGGGTGGCCAGATCTGCGTCGGACCGTCGGATGGTGATCCATATGATCTCGGATCATAATGCTGAAAAATCTCATCCACCGGATGGATGAGTGACGGGTCCTCGCAAGGCCTTCCACGACGTCGTTGACGATATCCAGCCAGAGTTGTTGCGCGACGTCAATTCGCCTTCCATAGGCGACAGAGTGAATAACGTGCCACATGTGGGTGGATGCCCGGTCCACACCGTGAGTCTTCGATGAAAGAGTTCGGTTCAGTATGTTGAAGACCGTGAACCAGATAGGGGGCAACATCCCTTGAGTGACGTGAGAGATCCCGTTGAGCCTCTGATTTGGGTTGGCATGGACCCCGAGAGCGAGAATCTCGCTGAAGAGCTCGGTTCCGGATACTAAAGGCTCGAACGGGGCCTCGGGAGTGGCGGCAGGTAAGTGAAGGATTTGCCTGAGGTCCTCCAAAGTGATCGTCATTTCAGTGTGATCGACGCTTCCCACGAAGGTCAGTACGTCGTCTCTAGCTTCCACGCGTGATGTCTTCCAGAACTGCTGAAGGTACAGCAGGGGCACATCGACAGTGGTCTGCATTGCGAACGCCAAGGGATGCACTTTGAGGATTTCCAGCACAACTTCGTCTTGAACAACGAAATTCGTCAGATCGACGTATTCGTTGTTCTGAATGATCGGGAGAAGAGCATCCTGAGAGATAAGCGCGCGATTAGCAGCATTGTTGATCGGCGAGGGCGGTGAGTTTTGTTGACGTGCCATTTCTATCAAGACAAAACGAAAAATAGTGTTAGTAGATGCCCTGAAAAATGCTAAGTGTTGAAAACTGGTGAGATGAAGACATGTTAAATTCCGATTCGGATTATGTCATTTTCCGAATCGGAAAATGAGATAATCCGATTCGGAAAAGAGTATTTTCCGAATCTCACTAGATTGTCAAACACTTAAGGAAAAATGACTATACCCTCGACTAGGCACGAGTCGGAAAACCTAGAAAACCCAAAAGAGGGTGTTTCTTATTTTCCGAGTAGGAAAAGGTGAGACACGCAAGAGGGTGTTTTCCGATTCGGAAAACATGTTTTCCGAATCGGAAAAGCTTACAAGCTAGAACACTTAGGAAATTTAAAAACGAGCAAAAAAATCTTGGCCTAACACACGATTCGGAAAACATCGAAACCCAAAAGAGGGTATTACGCGTTTTCCGAATCGGAAAATGAGAAGGTTGAAAAAAACTTGGCTCAAGATTAGATTCGGAAAACCTGATAATCCGAATCGGATTTATCTAGTTTTCCGAATCGGAAAAGCTTATGAGTGTTCTTGGTCTTGGAATCGGAAAACATGAATGTTCATGTTTTCCGATTCGGAAAACCGGACTGTTCGGTTTCCAAATTCAAAAACCGTCCAAAAATCATCGATTTGAAGCTCTAAACTAATAACATTCAATCTAAATCAGTAATAAACAAATTTAGAATCATATTTGGATCGTTTTAACGTCCCGAAAACCCATTCCAAGAAGTTTGGGTTTCGGGTAAGTTTCAAAACTTTAGGCTTCGATCCAGGCCTTAAAATGATAAGATTAAACGTTATAACTACGTAAGGGTTGCTCGTGAACTTACCAGGATTGCAGATATGTAATCGGATTCGAGAACGGAGCAAAAACGAGCGATTCTGGGATCGGTTGCGAGAGCGGTTATCGGGTGAGTTTTAGAGAGAAAAAGTTGCAGATTATGGAAAAGGTGAAAATTTGAATCTTGAAACCGGTATTTATATTTTTACCGATTTACACTGCGTTTGGCTCGAAAAATACTGTTTGGCTCTCTCTTTTGGCTCACTTAACCCGACTTTCACCAATTGGCAAAAATAACCCCTGGACTAGAAGTTTCAAGAACCTTACAAACAAGTCCCTGAACTTGTAGTTTAAAGAAATTTTCAAAACAGACCTTGGACTATAAGTTTCACAGAAGTGCAAAACTAGTCCCTGAACTTGTAATTCAGAAAATGGCAGAATTAGTCCTCGAACTTGTAAGTTGAAAACATTGATACTACCACCCCCTAAACTTTCAAGTTCGTAAAATTTACAAGTTCAGCTCCCGATCCACGAATAAAGAGACTTACCTGGTACGTCTCAACTGGGTTTTGTGAGAGTTCTGATCAGAATTAACCAGAAGTCGTTGTGAGTATCCACACCTACCAAATTAAGTACAAAATGGTATACAAGGTATTGTGGATCCGAGAACATCAGCATAACAAGCAGATAAATACCTTACACTCCCCCTCGATTCATGCAAACATTCAAAGACTCCCCCTACACACGTGCATACATTAAATGAATTCCCGACTCCCCCTAGACCTCAGGCAGGGAGGTCTAGCATTCCCAACTTACTTAGGAGAAAGAAGTGACGTTTCTCATCAAACGGCTTTGTGAACAAATCAGCAAGCTGATAGTCACTCTCTACAAAGTATAGTTCAACATTACCTTTCTCGACGTGATCTTTGATAAAATGATATCAGATGTCGATATGTTTCGTCCGAGAATGTTGAACCGGATTCGCCGTGATTTGAGTTGCAACCTGCATGGTCTGAGTTTGTATAGGCTATTAGTTCAAAACCAGAATCCTTTGGGTACCAAAGGCCAAAATCCGGTGTGCCTTTCAGATACCTAAGGATTCTTTTGACTGCAGACAAGTGTGAATCACGAGGATCACACTGGAGACGAGCGCAGACACCCGTGGAGAATACAATGTCGGGTCTACTAGCCGTGAGATATAAGAGGGAACCAATGATTGCCCGATAAGTTTTCTGGTTAACCAGTTTACCAGAGGAATCACCATTTAGTTGAAAATTCTTGGGCATTGGTGTTGCCGCAGAGTTTGAACCACCGAAATCAAAACGTTTTAACAAATCATGAACATATTTTGATTGATTTATAAAAATGCCATCAGGGCGTTGTCGAACTTGAAGTCCTAGAAAGAACGTCAAGTCGCCCATCATGCTCATTTTGAATTGGGATTTCATGGTGTTTTCAAACTCTTGGCACATCTCAGGCTTCGTAGATGCAAAGATAATGTCATCCACGTAAATCTAAACTATGATTAAGTCACTACCTGATCTCCGAAGAAACAAAGTGGGATCGATTGTACCTTTCTTGTAGCCAACTCCTAGCAAGTACTCAGTTAGAGTTTCGTACCATGCCCTAGGAGCTTGCTTGAGACCGTAAAGCGCCTTATCCAACACGTACACATGATTTGGATATCTGGGATCCACGAAACCTTCCGGTTACTCGACGTACACCTCTTCTTGAAGGACTCCGTTCAATAAGGCACACTTGACGTCCATCTGATATACCGTCATGTTCTTATGTGCGGCATACGTAAGGAAGATCCGAATAGCCTCGATCCGAGCCACGGGCGCAAACGTCTCATCGTAATCAATACCCTCTTGCTGGCGATAACCTTTGGCGACCAATCGAGCCTTGTTCCGGATAATGAGGTCGTTCTCGTCTTTCTTGTTCCGGAATATCCACTTCAGGCCGATGATGGACTTTCCCCACGGTTTGGTCACCAAGCGCCATACCTTATTTCTCTCGAATTCCGCAAGCTCTTCTTGCATCGCTAAAACCCAATCAGGATCGGTAAGAGCTTGTGAAACATCCAAAGGTTCAAAGTCACTTAAGAACCCGCCAAATAAAATCAGGTTTTTGACATTCTTTGAAGATCGCGTCTTGACAGGTTGTGAGGGACTCCCGATGATCTGGGAGGGGGGATGGACTCTTGTCGACTTTCTTGAGTGTGGAAGAGTGATGTAGGCTTGTTGATTGTTGGATACGTTGTTCTCATCGTGCACTTCAAGGACCTCTGTCTGGTTCCCACTAGATGATCCTTCTTCCAGATTAGTCTGCGGTGCTGCCTCTAACCGGGGCTCGCGCATTACCTGAGCATAGGTTCTTTGAGCTGAGCTCGGTGAGGGTAGTGGAGCATTTTTCAGTATTGGTGCAAGAACGGGGTGTGGTGTCTGTTCTCGGACGGGTTCCGATGAGGTAGCAGATGAAGTTTCAGGGGGAGAGACCGCTGACTCTGGTGTCACTGAATTTGTTGAAGTACTTGAAGATGGCTCTGTCACAAAGGCATCAGATGACATAGAATTAGTGGTTGAACCAGCATGAGAAGGTATTACAATCGGACCCGTGAGAGTAGGTAGATCGTAATCTGCGAGGTCTATAAAGTCTAAAGCAAATGAGTTAGTAGAAGAATCTGTGCTCGGTGGTGCGGTGGACAGTTCAGGCAGTAGGGCATTTATATTACTTGGACTTGCAACAGAATAGGTTTCGGTTTCAGAAAAGTCAACATTTGAGCTTTCCAAGATGGTTCAGGTTTGTTTGTTGAAAACCCTATAAGCCTTTGAGTTATGTGAGTATCCAATGAAGATAGACTCATCATACTTGGGTTCAAACTATCCCAAATCATCCCGGTCATTTAAAACATAGCATTTACATCCAAAAACTCTAAAGTAATCGATGTCTGGCTTACGCTGTTCGACTATCTCGTAGGCGGTTTTACCAGTCCGCTTAACGATCAAGGTCCGATTATGCGTGTAGCATGCTGTTGGGACGGCTTCAGCCCAAAATGATTGAGGAACGCCTGAATGAGCCATCATGGATCTTGCTGCTTCGACTAACGTCCGGTTCTTCCTTTCCACAACTCCATTTTATTGAGGAGTGCGCACGGCAGAGAAGTTGTGAGAGATCCCCACATCTTCAAGAAAGGATTGCAGTTTTGCATTGCGAAACTCGGTACCGTTGTCACTTCGTAACTTCTTCACCCGGCGACCCAAGAGAACTTGAATCCGCTTGATGAAGGCAATGATTCGATCGGCAGCATCAGATTTGGCTCGGAGAAATTCAAGCCAGGTGAACCTTGAGAACTCATCAACGAGAACCAACATGTACTTCTTTCTGGCTAGGCTCTCAGTTCTCGTTGGTCCACACAGATCCATACGTATCATGTCGAGGGGACTTTTGATGTTTGTATCCATCCTTGGAGGATGTGAGCTTCTCGTCATCTTTCTTTGCTCACAAGCAGGACATAGTGTATCCTTTGAAAGACGAGTCTCCGGTAGTCCCTTGACAAGGCGTTTTGAAACCAGCTTGTTCATGTCCTTAAAGTTCTGATGGCAAAGTCTTCGATGCCACAACCAACTATCCTCTTTGGACGCCTTAGTGAGCAGACAGATTGCATTCTTCAGATGAGAGAGTGCTTCAAACTGAGGGTGTGTTTGAGGGATTGAACGGAAGACAGTGGAGTAAAGATTGCCGTTTCTCCGTGCACTGAGTACGACATTGTTGTCTTCATCATTTACATCACTTCCATATTGAAATTGCTTCACCCAGTAACCATTGTCACAGAACTTGACTGGAGCTGAACATATTGTACCCTAATCCCTCGACATACCGTATATCCTTGATGATGTACCTTCCGTCCGTGATTTTCCCATAACCCAACATCGGCTTTGGTGTCTTGTCCGCAGTTTTGATATATCCCTCAAACCTTTCAACATAGTCGAAAAGGAAGGATCTCTAACCAGTCATGTGTCTATAAGCTCCAGAATCAAAGTACCACGCATGATTGACCTGCAAGACAGATTAAGCTTGTTTAGGGACCCATTGCCAAATGGGTTCCTTTGGGTTAGAGATAGATGAAACAGTCGGTGCAGTCCCCTTTTCGAACTTCTCCTTAGGCGTAGGGGACTCCACTGACGAGGAGGATTTAGCTTTTCCTCTTTTTCTTCCCCTTCTCTTTCGAGATTTGACATTAGATTTGGAAGCACTGAAAGCGTTAGTCACACCATAGCGTAAGAAATTATCAAACATAAAGCACATGTCAATGCGAAACGTATCAAAAGCATCGTTTAAGTTGCGATTACGGTTTACAAACATATTGGAATGAAATCCTACACTAGGTGGAGCATAGCCTAAACCTACACGGCCAGGACTACGCTTCTTAGGGAAAGCTGAAAAAGTATTGTTTCTCTCCTGATGATCCTTTCTTGGTGGCTTCACAGTCTTTCCACCATCTTTCCTCCTCGCATATGCATTCAAAGCACGGTGTGAGTTAGAGGACGGTTTAATAGAAATGGATTTGCCACCTTTCCCAGATGACGGTTTTGAAAAATTAGGTTTAGTGGAACTGAAAGGTTGATTAGGTTTTACCCGAGAAGTCTCACCTACGTCAAAAGTACTCGAATTAAAGTCAAGACCTTCGATGGGTTTGACTGAGGCACAAGCATCGTTAGAGTTGGATTTCTTGTTCTGGAGTCCCTTGGGTGTGTGTGGCTTAACTGACTTCTCCCTGTCAGTACCAACACGTTTTGCACCCTTGGGGTTACTTATCTCAGAACCAGGAGCTTGTGACTCAGCAGGCTTCTCAGGTTTTAAAACAACTGACTGCTTTTTCTTGGGAATCAAACTAGAAGGATCATCACCCTCGTCCAAAAATACTTTCACATCATATGCAACATCGGGATCCAGGTCTGGTTTGGGTTTGGGATTTGCCATACTATGGTTAAAAACAGGATAAGTCGTATCATCATCAGAATCCAGAGAGTAAAAGTTTTCAAAATCCATAACTTTCCGTCTCAAAAGGGAAATTGACACGCCTTGGTTGGTTAAAGATTGGCGATACATCATCCTTTCATCATAAAAGGTTTCTTTTGCAATTTCAAAATGAATGTCTTGGAGGATGTATCGCGTTTGGAGGTCCGCAACCTTAGTTTTAAAATCAGTAAAGGTAGAGGTTGCGGTTTCACATTCCGAAGAAAGCCTAATTATCTCGGCATTGGTCTCGAGTAAGTCTTTTTCCAGAGTGTGAACCAAGGTGTCTTTCTCTGAGACAATCGCTCTTAGATTCAAAATCTGATGTTGACAGGCATCTAAGTCCATGGCTTTCAGTCTAAGTTCAAACACCTCCTTCTCTAGCTTAACTAGGTCGGGACTCTTAGTTGCGGAATCATCCTTGGGAGGGATAACTAAGGTCTCCTCTTAAAATTCCATTTCGCTAGTGTCATAACTAGTGTTCAGGTCGGTGTAGTTGATGGGAGGCATAGCTACTCGAGGGGTTCTAGCCTTGATACCTTCCCACGTAGGCTGGGTGTTGGTCGGATCACTAGCGGGGACGAAGATAGGTTTATTTGGAGCAGGACTCGTGGGTGGACTACCTGAGGTACTGTTTGACGGACTGGTGGTTCTAGTGATGGTCTCACCATTGATTACTTCAGTGTAAGTGACATTCTGTCTAACATATTCCTCAGTTGTGTGTCCTCCTACAAAGACAGATTCGGGCTTGGAGGCGGCCATGTCCTCAAAGTTGTACAAATGTGAAGGTGCCTTTTCTAAAACATGATTTTCAGAGAGTCCTAGGCCGGGTTTAGCTTTATAAAAAGGATTCTTGTTGGTATGCTGGGTGAGAATACTCAGAGTCTGTTCAGATTGTCCTCTTTTGAAATTGTTGTCTTCAAGCTCTTGAATTTTTGAAAACAATCTAGTTCTTTCTTCCGAAAGTAACTGGAATTTGATTGTGAGCTCTCCATGGTCACTGTTAAGTTCCTCATGGGATTTTTGAAGACATAAAAGTTTGTTTGACAGATTGGACTCTCTAATGCCAGACTCAAGTATCTCACGATTATAATCTAAAGTCAGATCCTCGAGAGAGCTTTTATAAATGGCACTGTCGATTCTAAATTTCGTGATGAGAGTCCTTTCCGACTGGAGACTTCTCTCTAGGTCACAAATTTTAGCTTCTAACATTACCACTGTATCAGTAATATCGGGAATAGTGGATACCTCAGATGGATCAATGTCTTAGTATGTGCTAGGACCAACAGCTTCCGGTCCTTCGAAATCAGCCATCAAGCACAAACCCTTCACCATGTGGTCATCCTCATCCGAGCTCTCTTCCTCGCATACCCAATTCTCCTTATCTACAAGCAAGGCAACTCCTTTCTCCTTCTTCCTCATCAAGGCAGCCTTTTTCTCAAAGTAGGCGGCATCCTTGTATTTGACTGAGCAGTCTTTGGCATAGTGTCCCAACTTACCACACTTGTAGCAAGTGGTAGTGGGACTTGCGGTTTGTTGAGGAGTGGGGTTTTGGTTCATTGGGATCGGGGGTTGACTGGACCTTTGACCACCTTGGTCGGTTAGAATGGGTTGATCTTCCCTCGAAGCTTGTCTAGAGCTGCTTCCCCGTTGATCACCTCCGTTGTAGCTTCCTTTTCCGCGATCCATCCTCTCATCTGTCCAGCGATCGTTTCTCTTTTGCTCAAATCCGTATCCCGGTCCTTGATCATGCCTTCCACCATCATTTCTGCCTCCATACCCGCTTTCATAACCTTGACGGTTGATGTACCCAGACTCTGGCGCGTACTGCCTTGTGTTCCCACGATAGTTGTAGTCGGGATTCTGACCTCTCCAATTTCCTTGATATTCGGACCCTCCTTGATAGTCCAAGTACGTGTTGTCTCTTCGGGAGTTGTCTCTGAACCTCCCTTGGTCTTCTCTATATCTTCCTTGCTCGCTCCGGAATCTTCCCTGATCGTATGTCTGATACCTATCACCTTGATGATAGTCTCCTCTTCCTTGGTTGCTGAACTGAGCTCTGTCCATCTGATAATGTCCTCCTCTACCTTGCCCCATCCAGTTTCCTCCTTGAAAACCTGATCCCCGGGATCTGTTGAATCCACGGTTTGCGTTTAGCTTTTGCACATTGTGCGAGATTAGGGCAAGTGACTCATTCACGTTGAAGAGTTCTTCATCAGAGATAGTGATGATTAAGGGATCGTCGGGATGTTGTATACCAGGACCAAAGTTCGGGTTGAACTCTTGGTTGAAGTCTTCTTGATGATACTGAGGAGGTATGTTGTTGTATTGAGTGGGTTGGATTGGAGCAGAGTTCGGTCCTCCAAAGGGCACAACCGATAGTAGGGGTGAGCAAAACCGGGTACCCGGCCAAAATTCATGGAACCGGAACCGGCGGTTCCTAGAATGAAGGAACCGGAACCGGAACCGGTTGCACCGGTTCTTCATATTTGGGAACCGGTCCCGGAACCGCCGGTTCCGGTTCCGAAACCGGGTACCCGGTGTCTAGTTTTTAAAATGTTTTTTTTTAATATTTTATGTTATAAAAAAGAAATTATTAGTTATTACATAGTCACAACGTAACGAAATAAATAGTAAAACGATTAAAACATATCCGATAAAAACTATATAAATAATTACGACAATTTTTGAAAATGAAAATAACAAAAAAACAACTTGAAATATTAAATACGATATAAAAATATCGAAAAAAGAGAATAAATAAGTCGAGTGAAAAAGCGGTCGTAACTTTATGCGTAATGTAAAAGGTAAATAATAATTTTAAATTTAGTCTATTACACATAATAATCATATATATAAAATTACCTTTATTAATATATAAATATATACATATATATAGCCTAACCGGTTCCGGCGGGTACCCGACGGTTAGCGGTTCCACAAAAATAAGAACCGGAACCGGAACCACTCACATCGGTTCCGGTTCCGGAACCGGCGGTTCCATAGCGGTTCCGGTTCCAAAAGCGGGTACCCGGTTCCGATGCTCACCCCTAGCCGATAGTGCCAAAGGATCAACAGCCTTCTTTGTTCTTCCACCGGTAATGAACTCTTCATGCTGAACCATCATACTGAAAAGATCGTGTAAACCCATAACTCCCAGATTTCTGCTCAGTTGGATGTTAATGGCCAAGTTTTGCCATTCCGGAGTCAGATTCTTCAAAAACTTTACGTTGACTTCGTACTTGGTCTTCTCAACTCCTAGCCTTCTCAGATCGTTGACAAACGAGTTCAGTCGTTGATAGGATTCCGTAAGGGATTCACTTTCCCGGGCTTTGAATCCTTCATAAGTGTTCAATGCGCTCTCCTTTTGGCTTTCCAGAGCAGTCACCGCCCTGCATCTGCTGCTCAATCTCGAGCCAGACATCCCGTGCGTTGGTCAGACTATCGACTCTGGCATACATATCATTCGGGAGAGCCATGATTAGGAAAGTGAGTGCTCGTTTGTCAACGAGGTGACGTGCCCTCTGTTCCGGGTTGTACATCTCTACGGGTTTTTCAACGACATATGACGGTAGCTCAGGGCAGGTGTCAATTCGTGGAACTGCGGCTACGGTGACCGTCGGTTTGACTGGGCCTTCGCGTATGGATTTCATCAGGTTCTCGTCTAGAAGATCAAGGAAATGAATCATTCTTCGCTTCCACTGCTGATACTCGCCCATCACCAAGACGGGAGGGCGAGACTTGGATTTGATGCCGATAATTTCTTTCGACATCTCGTTCTCTCAAAGAGGATCTCCTTGTATGAATCACTTGGCTGGGAAAAACTTTTGGAAAAAAAACAGATACCTTGAGCGCCTTGGGACACAGTTAGCTTCAAGTTTTGAAAAAAATTGGAAAATAGCTAAGTGTCGGATTCGAGGGAAAATTTTGCAAGAGTTCTGGCTCGAAGAGGCGAAATCCGATCTGGAAACTGATGTTTTCCGAATCGGATTTGGCTCACAGGTAAGGGTTCGGAAAAGCTGATTTTCCGATTCGGAAAATTGTATTTTCCGATTCGGAAAATGTTGGGTTCGGAAAATGCCTCAATTCGGAAAAGTGAGAAACAAAGGAGCAAAACCCCAAGTCAGATGGCCAATTTCCCTATTCGGAAAATAAGTTGTCCGATTCGGAAATTTTGAACTGAAAAATCAATTCATGTTTTCCGATTCGGAAAACCTGCACAGAAGCTCCGAAAATCTTTTCAAAACAGCCTAAAAACACTTAAAAAATAAGTGTTAAGACCCCCAATTGGTGTAAAAACAGTATAAAAGCATAGGGAAATCACTTAACACTTAAAACCACTTCTTTTAAAGGGCTTTTTGGATTAAAACAACCCAAAAAGCTTTGAAAAAAAAAACTTTTGAAAACCCTTTAAAAACTAGAATCAAGCCAAGGAAACAACAATGGATCAAGCTCTGATACCAATTGTTTGTCCCAAAACAATAGAGAGAAGAGATGGAATTGAAATCAATAGAGAATAAGAACACAAAAATCTTGATGAATGCTTCAACAAATTGCAATAAGTCTTTTTCACCCAAAATGAATATCAAAGCATTAAGAACAAACCCTAAACCTCTCATTCTATGTATAGCAATGAGAGGGAATTACAAACTGTCATAAACGGCCCCCGAAGTTTAAGACTTCTAAACAAGGGCATACAAACAAGCTAATGTTGAATTGAAAAGAAATTAAACTACTGAAAGCAATTAAAGATAATCTTCTGACTCTTCACAACACTGAAGGTGTAACAGACACTCCAGCAGTTGCAGTTAGGATAGTCTCTCTAGTTAGAGAGAGATGTTAGTCGGATGATAGACCCGAAGATCGAGACAGCTCTGGCAGCTAGGAATCTTAAAGTCAAGGTCTACAGTAGAGACGGTGATTGTTTTCGGAGTGGTTTCGAATGTTATTGTAGGAAAGCGTGGAACGGATGCTCGTTCGTACGAAGTTATTGATGTTACAGTATTTGAAGTTGGAGGAAGTTAGGTACAGGGGATTTGTGGAGGTCGAGTTGTAATTCAGACTAGTCTTACTTGACGCTTGTGTTTCCTACACTGGTGGTTACACTCGTAGGCTTCAAGGGTCGAGTGAGGACTGTCGGGATTAGGTGTTGGGGTGCAGATCAGCAATCGGCATTCGAGGTTTGCAGCGAAGTTGTGTGAGGAGTTGATCTTGACGCCTCCCGAGTGCGTCAAGTAGATGATGGGTATTGCGACGCATCTCTTTTTGGTTGGGTGGTGTTGTTACGTAGCGAGGCAGGGTATTCGCTTACGCTTGGAGGCTGCGGAACAAGGAGAGTAGTACTGAGAAAGTTCAGGGGAAACTTAGAAAAGATTCTGAGTGGATTCGGGAATTGGAAGCTGAGATGCTGGAGAAGTACCAGGACTATTCGCAGATTGATTTCGGGGATGAAATCCGTGTAAGTGGGGGAGAGTTGTAACGCCCCATATCCTTAAGTTATATTAGTTTAGTTTATTATTATATTTATTAGTTTTTAATTAGTTAATTAGAGTTTTAAGAAAGTTGATATAAATTAGGATTGATAAGTGGGCTTGGATTAAGTTACGCGCTTAGCCTTTGGGAAGTAGTCCGGCCCGGGTTTATAAATACCCCAAACCTTCTAATTAATTCCTCACAAATTTATTTTCCTAACTTGGAGAGAAAGAAAGAGAGAGAGAAACCAAGAGAGAAGAGAGAGATCGGGAAGGAGAGAAAGAGATCAATTGGAGAAGAGGTTTGATCGAGGGTCTAGATTCATGTTTCGATCGCGTAAGGTATGGTTTCTGACTTGTTTTTAATCGTTCCGTAAAACTAGTGTTTAAATGAGTTTTGTTTCGAGGTTGTTTATTGTGGGTTTTTCAATGTAAATCGCATCTAGGACTGAGTATTGTTGGGGTTTTGCTTTGAAATCGATTATAATGAATTTGGGGTTTTTTTTTGAAATACCCGTCAGGATTGCGCAGTCGTGGGAGATCGGCTCGTTCTCCCTTGTTAACCGTCGGATCGTCGTGAAATTTGGACAGCGGCTTCACGACTAATTGTTCTTCAATCTGACCGGAGGGATCGAGCATCAGAAACCCCAGTAAGGAGCAGTAACCAGTCAAAGTTGGCTGATTTTCCAAGAAAGTGAATTCGGTAATTTGGGGATTTAAGCGGTGTGTGTAAGCGATTCTCGAAGGCAAATGGCGGAGAATCAAGTGTGGTTTGTTAATATATCTCAAGATATGAATTCTGAAACCCTCTTTAATCGTTGGATGGTGTAGTCATCACGATTTGGGTCATGTATGAGAGTTAGGGTTAAGTTTTTGGGGGGTAATTGCATGAACACCGATTTGGGTGTATTTGATTAGTGTTTTGGTGTAATTAATGTCATGTGATTGTGTATAATCGTTATGGGATGTTGTATGAACTGGATTTCGATGGTTTCGGTCGAAATTGGAGTTGTAGGTAAAAACCCTCGTTGGTAGTCGCAACCCGCGACTTCCGTTTGGTGTTCGTTTTAAACCGTTTTGAAGGGGTAGCTTTTGGGGTTTCTTAGGAACTCGGTTGGTCATCGTTTCGGACTAGTTGAGGGTTTAATTTTTAGCGGTAATCACACGAATCTAGGTTTCGATTAGTGGGATTTGGGTAGAGACCTAATGTTGGTAATTTAAATTGTATTTTCAGATTTGATTTAAAGTGTCGTAAGACCTGTGCTTATTTGTTTGCGCGAACCAGGTGCGTTACTCTACGTGTATCTTATTATATGATGTGGTTATGTATGCATGATAGTGTACGTGAGGGAACCACATGCCCTTGATGAGTTGTGGGGGCCGACCCGTGTCCTAACTGACGGGAGAAAGGGAATCCACATGCCCTTGGTGAGTTGTGGGGGCCGACCCGTGTCCAAACTGATGGGAGTTTTATCGATCTCATGAGAGTCGGGTATTTGTTGTGTAATTGATTATTGATATGTTGATATGATGGTTGTATGTGATTGGTGCCTGTTATGGTATATGAGCATGTTATGTGGTAACGTATACGTAGTGCTAGCTCACTAAGCTTTATGCTTAACCCTTCCGTTGTTTCCTTTTTCCAGGTTCGGGTTCAGGGGTGGTTAAGGGCAAGGCCCCGATGTGATGCTAGCGACGAGATGGTTCCAACAGTTTTAGTTGATAATTGGATTTATTTTTAAACATATGTTATTTTATGGGTTCTTAAGTACTAGATTTTATTTATTTATGCAACTAAAGACTTGATTTCTTTTAATTTAATCAAAATGGAGTTTAAAATTTTATGGTGTTACAAGGACGTTTTAAACAGTAATTACATCCTAGAAAGAAGAGGGTTGCACATTTTGAGAGATAAAGGTAGTTACTCAAATTTTTATAAAATAATATATATGCATGAGAACAAATTGAAAAGTTATTTGTGTTATAATTTTGATTGCTAACCAGAAAGGGATTAGGGATTAAGACCCAAGAAAAACTTGCATGAAACTTAAGTCGATATATTTTGTAGGGCTTGGATCCTATAAAGCCTGTAACTCCACAACTTGTAATAACCAGATACAACATAAGTTGATTACACACTCACTAATTTTTTCATTGCAAACACGACGATATTAACTACCTCTAATTTAATCATACAATATCTAAAAACACAAATAAAACTTACCCATTTTAAACCTCCAGAGACTTCATTTCAGTTGCAAGAAATAATATATTGTGTAGTGGTTTATTTGAACAAGAAATAATAACATAAACAATCAGATTGTTAACCACCTATAAGGCCCAAATCTAGTTGCCTTGTTAAATATATCTTATATGTTCATATTTGGCAAGATCACCTGCAGTAGCAATACAACAAGAGAACCATGCAAGGAACAGATACCAATCCCCATGGGAGCATTAATTACAATAAAATTATCTCAAAACTCGCACAACCCATTTATTCACTTCCTTCGAGACCCTTCTTTTGGTTTATTGATATGCTGAAAGAAAACACCAAAAAGAATGTAATGAAGCAAACCAAAAACCAATCTTTAGCATGAAAGATGGATCAAATCACAAAACTTCCAAAGGTAACTACAACCAGTATAGCATATCCATGCAACACAATCTTCCCAATTACCTTAAAAGCTATCCAAAAATAATGGCAAAAAATTAAAAGATTATTGTTGTCCATATACTTATTTAGTGTATCCCCATCATTTATCTAGTTGCTAATTAGTCAGATACAAAAAGTGTATATATACACACACATACATATATATAAGAGTAAAAAGATTCATAAATTATGTTTTATGGAGAGGATACCTGGTGCAACCTAGGTTGTTTCAAGTTGTCGCCTGTTATGTTCTCTATAGCTATCTCTTTAAGTCTTTGATCAGTGGGCTCCTTCAATCTTCACAGCTTTGTATATGGAAGTGATTAACGAGTACATAAATAGAAAATCATAGACATAAGTAACAGATATAAAGCCAAAAAAAGGCAGCAGGTGCACATCTACAGGAAAACACAAAACACAAGTAAACACAACTAATAGATTGTTCCTCTTGACATATAGGCTAATTAATTATAAAAAAGTTTAAAGTTTATGAACCAAATGTGCCCCAAAAGATCATAATTGTTCGCTCATCAGCCCCATCATCTTCGTCTTCTTCTAAAGCTTTATTACCTTCACTTTGTATGTTGGTTCAAAATATTCACCCTCATTATCTTCATCATCGTTCATAAGCTCATCTTCATCACAATGCATTAGGTCAACTTCACTTCTAACTCCATAATCTATAGCAAAACTCCATAGAAATCGACTTCCTCGCCATCAAATTTGCTTGGGGCAGAAATTCCACAGTACTGAGTGTGAAGTTTATCATCTCAACACCGAGAATGAAAACGTACACCATTTACGATTACGATATAACTTATCCAACTAGTATATTGATCAAATCGGTCAACAGCCAATGAACACATGTCATCTGCTGCGTCAATTAAGCCCCCGTGATGTAGTTCCTCCATCTATTGATAATGCTTTAGTTAATCATAGTTTTAAAATAATATGTAACATGTTCTTGGCATATGATTGATATCGCCAAAATTATACATAGTTCAAAGAACTGATATCATCATTTTTACATTATTTTTGATCTAAATCATTGTGCTTTTAAGCTTAATTATTATAAAACTTTCTTTTGTAGGTTTGGAAGTCACTTGGAGCGAAAAATGTCGAAAAAGGGTCAACAAGGAGAAAAGTCAAAAACACTCTCGACAGAAGATTTCTCAATTAACGAGAATTGATTTTCGAGTCATGAGTTTCATGAAGACCTGGATTTTGATTTGAAATGTTGGATTATTTCGAGTCGCGAAAGGGTTCTGGGGTCGCGAAATATGCAAAGATTACTTTCTTCGTTTGCAAGTTTACCCTCATTAGAAGATTAACACAATCTCCTTTATTTTAGAAAAGATAATGACCTCGCGCCACGAGGTTAATCTCGAGACGCGAGGTGGACATGGTTTTGGCTTTATAAATTGAACTTCCAGCCTAAGGTTCAGGGCATCAGATCTAATACAGAAAATCTAGAGTTTATGAACCGCCAATTGAAGATGGTGATTAAGCACAGTTTTTATTTACCGATCATGACACATAAGAAGATTACAGGTGTGACGTCTTCTATAGCTATACGGTGTGAAACAATAAGTTTATCTTTTTACTTTATTCTTGATAGATTTAGTATGACTATGTGCTAAATTTATTAGTACTCATTATGGAATGATCAACTTTACCTGTACTTTGATTTTAATTTTTTAATATGATGGTTTGTTTTGGATGATTGTTATTCCGATTTAATTTTATAGCTTTAACCTTCGCTACATTGATCCATTAACTAGTTGTATCTAGAGGTACATAACTCTCCCTAGTTAATTAGTTTCCTCTACTTTCGCTTTGGTGACCTGGCAGGCGATCTACCGGAAACGGAAATTGGAATTGAGGTCCGATAACCTAATTATAGATTTGGTAAAAACCAGTCTTTATGGAGAACTCCCTTAGACCGAAGAATCATGTGAACACCAGCTAATTGGATAATAATCTAGGTTGTATCACAGTAGGAAGGAGGTTAGGAGGGGAACTCTACAACTCTAATGCAATTGTTATTAAGGGAGACCAAGAGAACTTCAGTTGATTAAACCCTAAAAGAACTAATCTAGCATTGTTTTAACTATTAAATCAAACTACTATAAAGGGTTCTATATCCATAATGAGTACACTTGTTTAATCAAAGTACAAGTTTAATCTTTAATTGTTTTTCTTTAGTTTATTTATTTGCTAGTTTAATTTTGTCATAAAACCTCTTCAAAACCAAAAAGCCTTCTCATTAGATTAATTAGATTAATTGTAGAATTGATTAAAGTAGCTTAATTGTTCCAGTGGTAAGAACGATACCTAGACTTGCCATTACTATACTATTCGCGATCGAGGTAGACTTGTCTGTATTGTGGTAGTTAGTAGAGGTATAAAAAGTGTTAAGATTGAGGTTAATTCTTATAGCGAAAATACGACATTAGTGATCCATCTTTACCTTCAACTTGAACCATGCGGGAAAAGTCCTTGACTATAGTTGCTCTAAATCATTGTTAAAGTTATGTTTTAATATGTCCATATGCTCACTACAATTGTAAACAATACACTATAATTGAGATTGTACCATTGTAAATATGATTGTATTTTCATTAGAACGAAAACATACTCTAGATACGATTTGATATCTTCATGACAATTGTTGAGAATGTACTATTGCAAGGCATTAGACTAAGTGCCAAGGAACTTTAATTGTGAACTCCAAAACAGCATAACCTTGCCTTGAACAAAGCAAAGCTTGACAATTCATTGCATATAACATCAATGTTTCTCTCAGGTATTGTGAGTTGTGTTTCCAAACCTTTTACGTATAAGGATAGAAAGGCTATGCTTCATCAACAACATATGCTTATGTATTGAATTATGTATGCCTTTTTATGTCTTAATCCTGGATGCTACACAGAAAAAAAACTTGCAATTAGTGGGTATTTAAACTCATGGATGTTCCTAAGGCTACTTGAAATTTGTTAGTGTTTAATCCAATGACATGGAATCTCAATTTGAGCATCCCTATATGATAATTGTATTATTTTTTGTAATGTTTTCTTCAATAGATAATAAATTCATAATTCAAGTTAAAATAAGAATTGAATTAAAATGCACTTTATATATTTGAAACAAAGTCGTCCAAAATTACGATATTTTGTAAGAAACCAAATAACATTAAGCAATGCAGTGCTAATGTATTCTTAATAAGTTTAAGAATACAACTATTCATCGCCGTCATCATTTTCATAATATTCTGATTTATTCCCATAATGTGAGATGGTAGTGTTGGTATCGGTTGTTGGTGGTGAACTTAACCCTTACTCAATCTCGTTTTCTTCATGATTTTTCTCCACTAGTCCAATCTCCATCTCGTGCGATGTTTGGTTTTGAATTATGTCAACACTATTTAAATAGTCCCTCAAACATACACATCATTCACGGACTCTGGTGTTAACTTGTTCGACATACACAAACTATCCTTCCACTAAGAGAAAAGATAAACTTTGAAACTACAGTACTATCTTCGATTGTTAGTATATCACGGGACATTGATGCCAAAAACCGGAAATTGAGGTTTATTTTTGTTAGGACCAAATTGTCCTAATTAGAAAGTTTTATAATGGATGCTTTAAGAAGAATTAATTAGTGTTTAATTAGCTAGTTAATTAGTATTGGGCTTGGGCTTGGGCTTGTGTATTTAGGCCCTTATATATAAAGGGTTTTAGGGTTGAGAGAAGGGTGTGGAAAATCATTCAATGAGAGTCGATTAAGGTGTTTGTGTGTGTGTTCTTGGTGTTCTTGAGAGCTCTCATAATAAAATACAAGAACTTTCCATTTTCATCTTTTGATTTCTCTTCTTTTCATCTCGTTGTTTGATTGTTTGGACCTCACAATTTTCTTTCCAAAATGCTAATAAATCAAGTTTTCAAAATTCTTGATACTTTGCAACATCGGAAGGATGCACGAATGAAAATTTTAAAATTCATCGAGATCCAAATCAGATCTGTTTTTTTACTTGATTCATTTTGTAACTCATTTATTCAATTGGTCATTATGTCATTACGGCTTTGGCATTGACCACTACTAGAAATATAACCAGAACCAGAACTAGTAAAAAATGATGATTGGGTCTGTTGATGCTTTTCTCCCCCATGTTGTGTTGGGAACCATAGGCATAAACATGCGCAGCGGAATAACAAAAACTGATTCCCAATCGAGGATCCAATCCTAACCATAACAGATACAATTAAAGTGGGTTTGATGGTTTACCTTTGATGAATAAACTTCCAGAATGCTTGTAGGGGGTACACCGCTACTGACACGTCTCGAGGAACGGTTGCTAGACCACCACCAAAGATTACTCCGCAAACGAAAATTTCGGTTCTCGCTTCGAGGCTATGATCTCCGGCGGTGGAAGAGAGAAAAAGAGAGAGAGTGTTTTTGAGAATTAATAATTCAGTTCTACTTCAATCAAACCTTATGCCTTTATTTATATTAACTAATAAGGCAGTGTTTGATGCCATATGGAATACCTTTATAATTATCAACCTGATAATTAAATATATATTCCATAATTATCTCTTTATTAATTAATTCAACTGACTAATTAATTTATAAATAATTCAACTAATTATTTATTTCTTTCTTTCTCCTTTTATAATTAATAAACGATTAATTATTTCTCTCAACCAAGTAATCCAAACGTCCTCTTATTTAGTGTGCAGCGGTGTGACCTACTAGTGTCCTATAACATTGGATACGGTAACCTTGTTACTGTCTCGCACATAATCCTAACAGACTCCCACTTGTGCTAGATATGTAACTGTACTGTTACCATTAGCCTAAGGAGGTCCCTAGCCAGACACTTAGGTTAACCAGGTTATAAGATCTCTTACATCCAGAGATACAATTCACGCTTGAATTTGTACACAGGTTCATTCCTTTTGCACACGATATTTCTAAAGTGATTTTAAGACATGGAGTGGAGGATTCATTTCTAAAAATCAAGTATTTCTTGACTCTGATTTTGATTGCCTGCAGTAACGGATATTACTAAATAACCCCTGTTATTCTATCCGAGCGTGGCCACGCGTTTTCTGCCAATCTTAATCGTCAAGGGGCCCGGAAATATCTCTCTTTTGAAAGAGGTGCAAATCCCTTCTTGACTACTTGCATTTGGATCCACGGCTTCCGCTGCATCTAGTCACGTCCCGTATGGCCACCCAGTTACGGTGCAGCGTTAGTACGCGCTAAGAGTACAGTGGTCCTCGTGTTCCTAAACCAAGTATCTCAGGTCTAAGGACAACCTATCAAGTCTGTGCTTATGACTGAGGCTCCATGAAGCAGACTTGATTACTGGTCACTTCCAATACCCAAACTCTCTGATGAGTATCTATAAATACTTGGTCACATCACTTGTGCTTTTATTCCTTACTTTGAATAAATCATCAAGTATTCATAATAGCGTTAAACTCCTTATTGAAATTCCCATTTCAATAAGTGGCTACGGAAATTTAGATTTCATACAAAGCTTTGTAAAATCATGGATACGTTAAATATGAAAAAAATAGTTAATTTAGAACAATCATGAAATTAAAACCTCCATTTATTTCCAACACATTGTGAAATAAAAACTTTACATGATTACATTGTTTCTAAATTAGACTATAGTCATAATTAATAAACTAAGAACTAGCTACTGGCTTCTAGGTACTGCATCCCAATGGAATTCGCATGTGCCTCATGCTTTACCCTTGCTAGTGGCTTTGTCAGCGGATCTACGACATTGTCTTCTGTTGGAATCTTGCATATTCTCACATCTCCTCTTCCAATGATCTCTCGGATGAGGTGATACTTTCTGAGCACGTGTCTCGACTTGTGATGCTCTCTAGGTTCCTTTGCTTGCACCACGGCTCCAGAGTTATCACAGAATATATCGATCGGTCTCGAGATACTGGCAACCACTCTGAGATCCGATAGAAAATTCCTCAGCCAGACAGCTTCCTTTGCCGCATCAGATGCTGCAATGTACTCTGCCTCTGTAGTTGAGTCTGCAATCGTGTCCTGCTTCGAGCTCTTCCATGAGATCGCACCTCCGTTTAGGGTAAAGACATACCCTGACTGTGACCTGAAGTCATCTCTGTCGGTCTGGAAACTAGCGTCAGAGTACCCGGTGACACTAATTTCATCCTCAGTACCTCCAAAGACCAAGAACATTTCTTTTGTTCTTCTCAGATATTTAAGAATGTTCTTGACAGCCACCCAATGGGGTTCACCCGGATTCTGTTGGTATCTGCTCGTAACACTTACTGAGTAAGCAACATCGGGCCTAGTACATAGCATGGCATACATAATCGATCCAATTGCAGAAGCATATGGGACCGATTTCATCTTGTCCTGATCTTTACTAGAAACAGGACACTGTGTTTTACTTAACACTATGCCATGTTGCATTGGAATGAATCCTTTCTTGGATTCATCCATCCTGAATCTCTTCAGTACTTTGTCAATGTATGTACTCTGACTAAGTCCGATAAGCCGCTTAGATCTGTTTCTGTAGATCTTTATACCTAGTATATAAGCGGCTTCTCCAAGGTCTTTCATCTGGAAACATTTACTTAACCATTCCTTAACACTCTGTAAAGTTGGTACATCGTTTCCTATGAGTAGTATGTCATCTACATACAAGACCAGGAAGGTTACTATGCTCCCACTGAACTTAGTATAAACACATGGCTCGAACTCACTTTTAGCGAAGCCAAACTCTTTGATTCGCTCATCAAAGTGTAAGTTCCAGCTTCGAGATGCTTGCTTCAATCCATAAATAGATTTTAGCAGCTTACACACCTTATTAGGATTCTTAGGATCTTCAAACCCCTCTGGTTGTTCCATATAGACGTCTTCTGTTAACTTTCCATTTAGAAAGGCTGTCTTGACGTCCATTTGCCAAATCTCGTAATTAAAGTACGCTGAGATGGCCATGAGAATCCTGATTGTCTTCAACATTGCCACTGGTGAAAAGGTTTCATCATAGTCAATACCATGAGTTTGCGTGAATCCTTTTGCAACCAGTCTGGCTTTGAAGGTGTGTACGTTCCCATCCATGTCGGTTTTCTTCTTGAAAACCCATTTGCGTCCAACAGCCTTACAGTGTTGTGGCAAATCAGTCAACTCCCAGACTTGGTTGTCGTACATGGATTGCATCTCGGCCTTCATGGCTTCCTGCCATTGTTCAGACTCACTGCCTGACACAGCTTCTCCATAGGATGTTGGTTCATTTAAGTCTCCGCTATCTTGAGAGACTAGAAACCCAAGATACCTATCTGGTTCTTGTCTTACCCTGCTGGATCTGCGAAGGTCCTGTGTTTGCACTTCCTCAATCGGCTCTGATTGAGGTTCAACATTGTTATGTTGAATTTCTGGCACAACAATTGGTGTAGTGCTTTCTTCGTCTACTATCTGTAGATCTACATCCTTTCTGGTGTTCTCTAAACTGAGAAACTTTTCTTCCAGAAATTTTCCATTTCGAGCAACAAACACTTTGTTCTCTTCAGGGTTGTAGAAATAATATCCCACGGTGGTCTTGGGATATCCAACGAAGAAACACTTGTCGGATTTGGGTTTGAGTTTTCTGAGGTAGGTCGTTTGACGTAAACCTCGCAACCCCAAATTTTCAGAAAAGATATGTTGGGTTTCTTACCCTTCCATAGCTCGTATGGAGTCTTTTCTACCGACTTTGTTGGTGCTCTGTTCAGTATGTGTGCTGCTGTTTCGAGCGCATGTCCCCAGAATGATATAGGCAGCGTAGAATGACACATCATCGTTCGTACCATGTCAAGCAAAGTACGATTTCTCCTTTCTGATACACCGTTCATCTGAGGTGTATACGGAGGTGTAAGTTGGGATACAATCCCACACTCCATCAGATGATTGTCAAACTCATCACTGAGATATTCGCCACCACGATCTGACCGTAAAAACTTGATCCTCTTGTCAAGTAGATTCTGTACTTCATTCTGATATTCCTTGAATTTCTCAAAGGTTTCAGATTTATGTCTCATCAAGTAGACATAACCATACCTACTGAAGTCGTCAGTGAAGGTAATGAAGTAGCGGTATCCTCCTCTTGCTACATGACTGAAAGGTCCACATACATCTGTGTGGATTATTTCAAGCAAGTCAGTAGCCCTTTCATTCTCACTGTTGAAAGGTTGCTTTGTCATTTTACCAGATAAACAAGATTCGCAATTATCAAAAGGTTTGTAGTCGAAATTGCCAAGAAAACCTCCTTTTAGGAGTAGTTCAACACGTTTCTTGTTTATATGGCCCAAACGACAATGCCAGAGGTAAGTTTGATCCTCAATATCTTTGGATCGCTTACTTATATGATAGATTTCACTATTGTTGTCTTTAAGATTTACAGTGTATAGACCATCTACGGGTGTAGCTTTAAAACAGAAAATATTATCTTTAAAGACTGAAATCATTTTATAAGAATATTTATAATAAAAGCCTTGGTCTACCAACAAATCAAAAGACAATACATTCTTAATCATATTTGGAATATAATAACAATTATCCAGTTCCAAAACTAGACCCGAGGGTAAACTAAGACTATAAGATCCCACGGCTTCGGAGTGCCTTTGCCAACTCGTAGGTTCGAACGGTCCTTCCTCAGAGTCTTTCTTCTAGTGAATCCCTGTAAATGATTACAAATGTGGTTACCACTGCCTGTATCAATTACCCATGATTCATAAGAAGTGATTAAGCAATCTATCATAAAGATACCTGGAGCATCGGATAAACCGATCTCTATCTGGTCGATATTCATCGAGTGCTCGCAAATATCCTCGCTGCCGCACTCTGGGCAACTGAGATCTCCCAGCTCATCAATTATATCACTGTCCATGAGATTCGCAGGTTCGGGTACTGGCTCTAGACTGGCCAGGATATCTTCATGAACTTTATCCACGTCGTTCTTTGGTTCCTTCATGTATGCACTAGCTGTGTCCTGTACTTCCTTTGTGAGGGAGAACCACATGAGATACACTAACTCCTCCTGAGTCATCTTGTATCCCAGACGTGATAAACACTTAAAAAGCCTTCTCATATCAACAAGATGGTTTTTAACTGACTGACCCTTCTGTAGCTTCAGGGAGAGAATTTCTTGCATGATCAAAAGCTTTCCCGTGTGCTTGTAGAAACCTAGCTGGTTCTCTACATTTCTCACAACCTCGTGACAGAATTTTACTCTCAAGTCTCCCGTAAACTCGGGTGACATAGAGAAAACTAGAATGGACATTACATCCGATTCATCTGCCATGAATCTGAAATATTCAGCAAATTCCTCTTCTGGGGCATTGCTTTTAGGTCGTGACATGGGCTTATTGATCACATAAAGCTTACCCTGGGCACTCAATACATTCTGTAAGTGTAATTTCCAAACTGGAAAGTTCTGGCCCGTAAGCTTCCACTTGCCCGTGATAAGGCGAAGTGATTCCTCAGGTGAATAAAACGGAATGCTAATTGGAGACATCTACAGAAGAATATAAATCCCAATTTAGTTTATAATTATATAATTCTAATAAATTATTACCCTTAAAATAAATTTATTAGACTAGAATCCATATTTCACATGTGTCGGGAAGCATGTGATCATGTCAAACCGACTCATGCGATCTATGGTAGGTAAAACTATACCAATCGTATTCCTATCTGAAAATACGACTTCTAGATCGTCGGGACATCGGATATTAATAATCCGTGCATATTTAGTCCCTCTAGTGCATTTTGGCCTGGTACCACCCAGTGAATAAATAATTACCAAAATAGATTGCACCACCCGGGACCTGGACAAACTCTGGCCGGTACCACCCGGAGATAATTCGCAGAGTTTTATCACCTTCCAGTTTCGGTTTGAACACGGGCGTTCATAGTGTGTGCACTTACAACGCCCTATGTACCTTACACCGGAAGTGCCCCTAAAGTGGGTTGCACTTACTAATCTATGATTTTAACAAGGGTCTAAATTGCCAGTTTTCCTTTTTCAAAACTTTGAAAAACTGGATCCAAACACTAACTGTATTTGTATCCTTTTATCCTTTTTAAAAACAATCATTCAAAAAGGCAATTTATATTTAACAATAATTACGTAAAACAACCACGCAATTTAAATATAAAAAGCACAGTCATAGCCTAAACCCTTAAGCTAATGTTGTTTTGTGAGCCAACACAAAAACAACGGTCTCAACCCTAAGTGACAAAAGTCTTCATCTTCTGGCACTCCCACTGGCTCCGAGATCCATGGCCGTCGTCTTGTCTCCGTCTCGATAATTAGAACTAACTATTACAAATGGGCTTTTAATGGCACGCAGGCCTCCCAACTATTCTAATAATTTAAAATTACAAGTAGGGTTGTAAATGGCACGCAGGCCTCCCAACTATTCTAAAACGGATAAAATAAATAAAAACACAACCACGGGTCTAAAAGGGTTCAGCTATGACTCAATACAATTAAACGAATTAAAATACAACTGGATTTTAATCGGATAATTATAAAACCAGAAATTAATTTAAATTAATTAAACTTAATCTTGAATCGTTTTAAAACTTATCTGTTAAAAACGATCCTTTTATCTCAAAAATTATCCGGAAACGAATCCTTATCTGGATCTGTTAACGATAATCGATTGGGACAAACAACGATTTCGATTACCACCGATCCGTCAAAACGTGACCGTGGATCGGCGGTTTTTCAACGCCGGCGATGATGATGACGCAATTGCCACCACCGCCGCCCGTACCTCCCGCAATCGCCGCCGGCAGCGGCGACTTCGATAGCCACCACCGCCGCAGCAACCACCGCTGTCACCAAAATCAACCGGCGACGGCAGCAGCTAAGGAGCCACCACCGCCGCCCACCGTAATAACAATCATCGGCGACAGCAGCGGCTGGAAAGCCACCACCGCCGCCGCAATCGATACCATCGCCACCATTGTCCACCGGCGACAGCAGTGGACTTGACCACCACTGCCGCCGCGATCACGCGACGGAAAACATCTAACGCCGCCACCACCGTAACTGGTGGTGCGGCTGGTTGAGGTCCGATAGGCAAGCGGCGATCACCGCCGCCATCCATTCCCTCCGATTGATCGCCACCGCCTAGGTGGTCGATCATGGTTACCCATCGCCGATCGGCGGTTTGGGTTTGATCGACACCACCGCCACCACAATCGGTGGTGCGGTGGTGGTTTTCCTTCGCGGTCGACGATGGCCAACGCCACAACCACCAAGCGGGTGGTGTGGCCGGCGCATACCATGACAGCCGGTACCACAGCCACCAATCGGGTGGTGCGGCCGGTAGAGAATCGACGGCGATCGGCCTGGAGGTCCGGCCGGCTAACTGTCGCCGTTCCGCCGCCGATCGTCGTTTCATTAGGTTTACAAAAATCAGATTTTTTAACAAATTAACGATTTTGATAGAACCTAATTAATCAACAAACAGCTTAAACCTGATATGTTAGGTTTAGGAAGTGGCTCTGATACCACTGTTGGGAACCATAGGCATAAACATGCGCAGCGGAATAACAAAAACTGATTCCCAATCGAGGATCCAATCCTAACCATAACAGATACAATTAAAGTGGGTTTGATGGTTTACCTTTGATAAATAAACTTCCAGAATGCTTGTAGGGGGTACACCGCTACTGACACGTCTCGAGGAACGGTTGCTAGACCACCACCAAAGATTACTCCGCAAACGAAAATTTCGGTTCTTGCTTCGAGGCTATGATCGCCGGCGGTGGAAGAGAGAAAAAGAGAGAGAGTGTTTTTGAGAATTAATAATTCAGTTCTACTTCAATCAAACCTTATGCCTTTATTTATATTAACTAATAAGGCAGTGTTTGATGCCATATGGAATACCTTTATAATTATCAACCTGATAATTAAATATATATTCCATAATTATCTCTTTATTAATTAATTCAACTGATTAATTAATTTATAAATAATTCAACTAATTATTTATTTCTTTCTTTCTCCTTTTATAATTAATAAACGATTAATTATTTCTCTCAACCAAGTAATCCAAACGTCCTCTTATTTAGTGTGCAGCGGTGTGACCTACTAGTGTCCTATAACATTGGATACGGTAACCTTGTTACTGTCTCGCACATAATCCTTACATGTTGGACTTTGTAAAGATCAAATAATTAGGCAAACTTAAAGTTAAAATTACGTTTTATTTTGGTTGAAAAACTTCATTTATATGCATATCTAAAAGAAAAGTTAGACTTATTTGTCTTATCAAAACTTCAACACTAGTGATGATCAACCGTTGACCATTCAAATATTGAAAGAGAGAAAGATGGAAGAATGTAAGAGTTATTGAGAACTTATGAAAAACAAATACAATAACAAGAATACGTGATTGCGAAAACTGTTAACTTTTTTTTACCTTTTCAAACGAGAATAAGTCAAGTATAGGAACTTACATGTAGGAATAACCAGATACGATAACGAAGATTGCGAGAATGCGAGAATTGTGAACGTTTTTTTGCGTATCGGAAGTTCTTATCTAACCACAAACCTCAAACATCTTATTTATACCAATGGGGGGGCATTAGAACGCAAAAGCGGCTAAACATGGAAATTTTGAATTATAAAGAAATTGGGTCACGCCAGTCTATATATGCTCCTTTTGATCGGGCCTTAGGCATAACCGCCATAGTTAAAACCGAGCCACTTAATACTCCAAATACGCAAATCGGGCCTAACCGACGAACCCTTAATCGGGCTTTTTAACGAGTTGGCCATAACCGATCCTCGATCGGACACAGTTCCAATTAATCGCCGAATATGGTTCCTGAACGGTCACAATGCCCACCTTTAGGTTTGTACATTAGAGCCCAATAATAAAGGTTTTAGGGTATATTGATTGTGTGGGGATTTTTGTCTATTATTCATTTTTAAAGGGGTTATTATGCAATTTCAAAACCATAAAATTGCAAGTTGTTGTGAAATAATAGAAGTAGAGAGAGAGAGAGAGAGAGAGAGAGAGAGCAAAAGCTTGTATTCTTATTTAATATGAGATACATATTTATAGTTACATATTATATTTATAGTTGCATATTACTTCTTCTCCAAGAAATACAATACATATCTAATATATATCTGGTATATATCGTTACCAATAATAAGGGGATTGACATCGATTCCATAAATATATAATATTTCATAACATTCCCCCTTTGTGACAACTGCCAATTTTGACCATCCGGTTAGTTACTTGTTTAATCACTCAGCAACGTTTCCATAGGCAAAAATGTAGTATTTAAGTTGCCCAAATAATTTAGGTTAGTTTGCATGAAAAATTTAGGCGAAAACCTAAAAGTCCCGAAAATTACCCGAAAAAGCCCGTACCGGTCCGAAATCGTCCGAAAATCCTATAATGCCAAAATTTAAAGTCAAATTATATAAAACATAAGACTTTGTTAAAAATATAAGTAAACTGATCCAATTAATCCAAAAGTACTTTCGAAAAAGTCGGTTTCTACCGAAAACGCGCAAAACCGACACTGCGTTTGAAAAATGCAGTGTAACCAATTCAAATAAAAAAAAAGAGAAAAGAGGAGAGAAGGTGGGACCCACAAGGGGGCCAGCCACCCCCCCCCTACACTCTCTCTTTCTCTCTTTTCATCAAAACCATAATTTCCTTCCATTTCCCAACTCATTTTCAAATCACTCTCTCTCTCTCTAACATTTCTCTCTCTCTATTTTTCTCTCTAAACTCTAAAAAACCAGCCATTTTCTCCTCCAAAAACCTGAGTTTTTAGAAGATTCAAACAAAGATTCGAAGTCCTCATAGTCGTTTTATCAAAGGGCAATTCTAGATTCGGAGCCGAGACACGAAAATGCACTAACGTTTGTTTGAACGCTAATCACTCGAGGTGAGTATTCACAGCCCCACTTTTTTACCGTTTTTACGCGTTTTGGGGTGAAAAGCATGTTTATAAATGAATGTGAAAAATTGTGAAAAATATTGCGTAATGAAATGTATTGTGAGCTAAATTTGATATGTTTTGAGGCATGATATAGTGAGTCTGAAATGTTTAAGTCCCCAGTAACTACTATTAACCCATAACAATGGGCCTATAATACATGTGGATAGCGCTATTTGGATTGACATACCCACCTAGAACTGACGAGTGACAGGTGCACTGTATTGAATGAAAATTTTACACATGTGGGATTTAGTCCCACCGCTATGATAAGATAGGGGTGTAGCATGTCGTGAAATGGAGGGTTGTAGTAACTCACAGGATAAATATCATGCGATTAACAAATCACCCGGGAAAATTTACTCACATTTTGGTAGTGAATGAACGGATTCACTATAACTGGTTTATGAAAACTTAGTGGATGAATGGATTCACTATAATTGATTGTGAAACACTGAGTGAACGAAAGGGTTCACTAAAACTCTGTTGCTTTTAAACCGTTTTGTGCATATAAAAACCTGTGAACTCACCAACTCTCGTAGTTGACGCTTGTTTTAACATGCTTTTCAGGAAATCCGAAGGTATGATATGGCTTTTGTGGAAATTTTGTGATCACCAATCTAGTTTCGATATTATCTTATTTTGTAAAAGATTAGTAAACTTTAAATTATGGTTGGGTTGTAAATTTGTAAACGCTATTTAAATTTCTTTATTATGAATGATTGGTGTTATATATCTCCTATCACTATCAAATCTAGACTGTCGCACCTCGTGTTTCCGCTTTAGCGGGGTGTTACAGATTTGGTATCAGAGCCATAGGTTATAGAGAACACCGGTTTTTCATAAAAACCAAGTACTATAACCAACCTTTTTCGAAAAGAAGTTAAAACTTTTAATTAAAAGATTTCGATGTATAGGAGAATTTAAAAACTCGTGTGATTAGAATAGGTGCTGTCCTGGTAAATCATAGAAATGCGGAGCCTGATCACCTACGCATAGCCATGGTATAAGTAGGATAAGATCTATGAACTAATCATACCGTTACAAATTAAAAGTTGGAACTTTCTAGGAATTTCCCGAAAAGTGTATTTCTGTGAGTTCGCATTGGTATGCACAAATTTTCGAAATTGTTTCTTGTATATTAACTTAAATCTTTTTATCGCAGTTACCATGTCGCAGGAAACCGACTTGTCCGAGAACCAGTCCCTGGGGTCCCAGGAGCCCTCTAGGAGTAGTAGTGTCGCTCCCCGTTCCCAGCCCATCGACCGGGAACGTGACCCTTACAGCGATGATGACGCCGACTCACCTCGACCTGTCCCTGCTGTCCGGACCGGACTCCGGATCCGTACCACCGCTCGGAAGAGCGTGCCTCTGCCCATCCGGATGACTCTCCGCGCCCCCGCTGGGGACGGGGCGGGGCCATCCCGAGTAAGGGTCCAGGGCGGATCGTCATCCTCGTCGTCCTCGTCTTCATCGTCTGGATCTCCACCGCCCTACCGACCATCGTCTCCAGTGCCGCCTGCCGCCCGACCACCACCTGTCGCCCGACCATCACCGGTTCCCCGACCGCCACACATGGCTCGTACCCCTGTCCTTTGCCTGAGAGGCATGAACCCGACTGAGCGCCAGGAGGTCGCACGTCTCGCCCGAGGTCAGGGTATCCATGAGCATATGATCGACCACCACGATCATATGATCGATTCCCTGATCGATGTGGCCGGAGCTGATAGCCAGCAGCTTACTCGTGTGGTGACTCTTCTTGGCCACACCATGGACTCACTTCACCACTTGTACTTAGTGGTGTATGCGGTGGTGGCCTTGGTGGTCCTGCTGTTTGGGTAGGCTGTCTGGAGGGCGAAATTCTAGGAGATGGGATCTTTTAGTAGACCGTATTTGATGAACCTTCTATTTGAACTGTTATTTTGAGGCGTGATGCCTAATTGTCGAACTATTTATGATTCTATTTGGATGACTGTAAAACTGCTATGATATTTTGGGTACTTTTGCTTGATTATTTAGACCCGAATTTATGCTATGATTATCCACTGCTTATGTTTATGAATGCATGCTGAATATGGTTTGCCTGAAATGTTTAAAGAAAGTGTTACGTATATGTGATGGCATAGGATAGCATGGCACTTGAACTGTGAAAAGTAAGTAGAAACGTAACTACATTTAGGTTGCGTAGAAGTCACTAAAACGATTGAAAATGGTATTGTTTTAGAAAAATGCCTCCGAGAAGACAAGACCCTGAGCTTGCAAGACTTGTGTCGGAACAAGTAATGGCCTCGTTACCCAACATAGTCAGCCAAGTGGCAGCTGGGTTTAACGCTAACCAAAACAACAATCAAGGAGCAAGAGAAAGAGACTGTACGTACTAAACCTTTCGGAGCTGTAACCCTAAGGAATTCCACGGAACCGAGGGAGCAGTCGGTTTACTAGCATGGATCGAAGGCATGGAATCTGTCCTTCATATCAGCAAGTGCCTTGAAAGGAACAAGGTCGAATATGCCGCCTGTCTACTCCAAGGACGAGCTCTGACGTGGTGGAACACCCAAGTACAAGTCCGTGGCCATGACGCAACCGGCCAGATTACCTGGGAAGACTTTAAAAAGATGCTCAAAGAGGAATTCTGCCCAAGAAGCGAGATCCAAAAGCTGGAAGCTGAATTAGGGCACCATGAAATGAAAGGAAGCGACATTAGCACGCACACTACTCGATTTCACGAGTTGGCCAAATTGGTACCGCACCTGGTGACACCGGAGCAGAATCGGGTTGATAGATATGTGTGGGGTTTATCTCCCGAAATCAGAGGAAATGTAACAGCAGCAGACCCAAAGAGTCTACAAGAAGCAGTCAATCTAGCAAACCGCCTCACCAATAACGCTGTCCGATTTGGAACGTTTTTAAGTGACAAGGCTAAAGGAAAGAGGAAGATGGAGGTATCTACCAAACCACAGTTCAAGGGAAGGTCAGACAAGGATAGAAGGGTGACCAGAAACTACGCAGTGCAGATTCAGGCAGCAGAAAAAGAAAAGGGGACGTATCAGAGATGTGGCAAGTGCGGGAACCATCATGATGGGAAATGTGTCATATGTACTAGATGTGGCAGGGGAGGCCATACTGACAAGGATTGCAGGAAGAGAGCGTGTTATGAGTGTGGAAGCTTTAACCACTACCGGAATGTCTGTCCCAAGATGAATCAAAGGCCTTACGCAAATCAGGCGCAGCCAGCGAACCAAGGAAATCGTGGAGGATTGGCTAGGGGAAGAGCTTTTGTGATTGGAGCAGAAGAAGCAAGGCAAAACCCTGACGTGGTCACAGGTACGTTTCTTCTCAACAACTTTCCTGCTACTGTGCTTTTTGATTCCGGAGCCGATAGAAGTTATGTGTCGTTAGAATTTAGGCCTAAGATAAACAAGAAGTCACAGAATTTGAAAGAGGAGCATTTAATTGAGTATTCTAACGGAGAGATAGTAAAAGCCAGCAAGGTAGTCAGGAAGTGCACTCTAGGCTTAACAGGAAAGTTCTTTAGTATAGACTTAATCCCGATCAAGATAGGGAGTTTTGACATAATAGTTGGTATAGATTGGATGTCCAACCACCAAGCAACAATATGTTGTGCCGAGAAGATAGTTAGGTTAGCATTGCCCGATGGAAGTGTACTCGAGGTGCACGGAGAGAAGCCAAAGAAAGATATAAAGTTAGTATCGTTTATGAAAATGCGTAGCCATTTGTGAAAGGAGTGTGTAGCATTTATGGCGCACGTGGTAGATAAGAAAGCAGAAGAGAAGTCAATCCAGGATATTCCAGTTGTGCGGGAATTTCCTGAGGTATTCCCGGAAGAGCTACCCGGATTACCTCCACCACGGCAAGTAGAATTCCACATCGACTTAATTCCTGGAGCAGGCCCCATAGCAAAGTCGCCTTATCGACTAGCACCGTCCGAGATGCAGGAGCTTTCAAGGCAATTTCAAGAGCTGCTAGACAAAGGATTCATTCGACCCAGCTCTTCGCCTTGGGGAGCCCCCGTGTTGTTCGTCAAGAAGAAGGATGGATCTTCTCGCATGTGCATCGATTATAGGGAGCTGAACAAGATCACCATCAAGAACCGATACCCTCTTCCACGCATCGATGATCTATTCGATCAGTTGCAAGGAGCTACGTACTTCTCCAAGATCGATCTTCGATCCGGATACCATCAAATGCGAGTTCGTGAAGAAGATGTTGCCAAAACGGCGTTCAGAACTCGTTATGGTCATTATGAGTTCTTGGTCATGCCTTTTGGTTTGACGAACGCTCCAGCAGTATTTATGGATCTGATGAATCGAGTATGCCGACCATACTTAGATAAGTTCGTAATTGTCTTCATAGACGACATTCTAATTTACTCGCAAAGCAAGGAGGACCACGAGCATCATTTGAGGCTGATACTGGAACTACTCAAAGCTGAAAAGCTTTATGCCAAATTCTCAAAGTGCGAATTTTGGATCCGAGAAGTTCACTTTTTAGGTCATGTGGTGAACAAAGAAGGAATACACGTCGACCCAGCCAAGATCGAGGCCATAAAGAAATGGGAAGCCCCGAAGACACCAACGGAAATTCGACAATTTCTCGGATTGGCAGGCTACTACCGGCGATTCATTGCAAATTTCTCCAAGATTGCGCAGCCGTTGACAACCTTAACGCAAAAGGACAAGAAGTTCATCTGGGGAGAGAAACAGGAGGAAGCATTCCAGATGCTCAAACATAAGCTATGCAATGCACCCATTCTGGCGTTGCCCGAGGGAACGGATAACTTTGTGGTGTATTGCGATGCTTCCCATCAAGGCTTGGGATGTGTTTTAATGCAGAACGAGAAAGTCATTGCCTATGCATCCAGACAACTGAAGGTCCACGAGAAGAACTACACCACTCACGACTTGGAGCTCGGAGCAGTGGTGTTTGCCCTTAAGATTTGGAGACATTATCTTTACGGCACCAAATGCACCATCTTTACGGACCATAAGAGCCTCCAGCACATTCTCGATCAGAAAATGCTGAACATGAGGCAAAGAAGATGGGTGGAGTTGCTCAGTGATTACGACTGCGAGATCAAATATCACCCAGGGAAGGCGAATGTAGTAGCCGATGCGCTAAGCAGGAAGGAAAGGGTGAAGCCGACAAGATCAAGGGCCATGGGAGTGTTAGTTCATACCAGTTTGAAAGGCCAGATATTGGATGCCCAGATGCAAGCCTTAAAGGCTGACAATTTAAAGAAAGAAACCCTTCACAACATGGAGAAGGAATTTGAGGAGAGAACGGATGGAGTGCGTTATTTCAAGGATAGAATTTGGGTTCTGAAAGTCGATCAGTTAAGGAAATTGATCATGGATGAAGCCCATCAATCAAAGTACTCGATACACCCAGGTTCTGACAAAATGTACAAAGGGCTGAAGGAACACTATTGGTGGCCTGGAATGAAAAAGGATATCGCCACCTATGTGAGCAAATGTCTGACTTGTGCAAGAATAAAGGCAGACCACAAGAAACCATCCGGACTGTTGCAGCAACCAGAAATCCCGGAGTGGAAATGGGAGCGGATATCAATGGATTTCGTGACCAAGTTGCCCAAAACTAAAAAGGGCCATGATTCGATTTGGGTAATCGTTGACCGACTCACGAAATCTGCGCACTTCTCGCCAATAAAAGAAAGTTTTAGCATTGATAGACTCGCGCAATTGTATGTCGATGAGATAGTCATGCGTCATGGAGTGCTGATCTCGATCATCTCCGATAGAGACAGCAGATTCACCTCACGATTTTGGCAGTCACTACAGGCAGCATTAGGTACCAGCGTGGATTTGAGCATGGCTTATCATCCTCAGACCGACGGACAAACTGTGAGAACCATACAAACGTTGGAGGATATGCTGCGAGCATGCGTGTTGGAATTTGGAGGTAGCTGGGATGATCACCTACCTTTAGTTGAGTTCTCCTACAACAACAATTATCATGCAAGTATTCAGTGTGCCCCGTACGAAGCACTGTATGGACGAAAGTGCAGATCCCCACTCAACTGGTTGGAAGTGAGAGAGAGTCGACTGCTTAGACCTGACATCGTACAGGAGACCACTGATAAGATTAAGCTAGTGCAGGAGAAGTTTAAAGCAGCCAGGGATTGCCAGAAAAGCTACGCTGATAATCGGCGAAAGCCGTTAGAATTCCAAGTTGGCGATAAAGTGTTACTAAAGGTATCACCCTAGAAAGGACTGATAAGATTTGGAAAGAGAGGGAAATTGAGCCCTCGTTTTGTTGGACCATTTAAGATTATGGAGAGAATCGGACCCGTTGCATACAGACTGGACTTACCCATAGAGCTCAGCTCTATTCATGACATGTTTCACGTGTCTAATCTAAAGAAATGCCTGTCGGAAGAAACAGTAGTCTTGCCTTTGGAGGGGATACAAATTGATGAACAACTGCGCGCCACGGAGGAACCTATTGAGATTCTTGATCGAGAAATCAAGCAACTCCGGCGCAGTAAAATACCGATTGTCAAAGTGCGATGGAACTCCAGGCACGGACCTGAGTTCACCTGGGAGCGGGAGGCGTTCATGAAAGACAAGTACCCGCATCTCTTCTCAAAGAACCCCTGCGGTAGCTGCAAGAATTAAATTTCGGGACGAAATTTCTTTCAACCGGGGTTAACTGTGACAACTGCCAATTTTGACCATCCGGTTAGTTACTTGTTTAATCACTCAGCAACGTTTCCGTAGGCAAAAATGTAGTATTTAAGTTGCCCAAATAATTTAGGTTAGTTTGCATGAAAAATTTAGGCGAAAACCTAAAAGTCCCGAAAATTACCCGAAAAAGCCCGTACCGGTCCGAAATCGTCCGAAAATCCTATAATGCCAAAATTTAAAGTCAAATTATATAAAACATAAGACTTTGTTAAAAATATAAGTAAACTGATCCAATTAATCCAAAAGTACTTTCGAAAAAGTCGGTTTCTACCGAAAACACGCAAAACCGACACTGCGTTTGAAAAATGCAGTGTAACCAATTCAAATAAAAAAAAAAGAGGGAAAAAAGGAGAGAAGGTGGGACCCACAAGGGGGCCGGCCACCCCCCCCCCCTACACTCTCTCTTTCTCTCTTTTCCATCAAAACCATAATTTCCTTCCATTTCCCAACTCATTTTCAAATCACTCTCTCTCTCTAACATTTCTCTCTCTCTATTTTTCTCTCTAAACTCTCTAAAAAACCAGCCATTTTCTCCTCCAAAAACCTGAGTTTTTAGAAGATTCAAACAAAGATTCGAAGTCCTCATAGTCGTTTTATCAAAGGGCAATTCTAGATTCGGAGCCGAGACACGAAAATGCACTAACGTTTGTTTGAACGCTAATCACTCGAGGTGAGTATTCACAGCCCTACTTTTTACCGTTTTTACGCGTTTTGGGGTGAAAAGCATGTTTATAAATGAATGTGAAAAATTGTGAAAAATATTGCGTAATGAAATGAAATGAAATGTATTGTGAGCTAAATTTGATATGTTTTGAGGCATGATATAGTAAGTCTGAAATGTTTAAGTCCCCAGTAACTACTATTAACCCATAACAATGGGCCTATAATACATGTGGATAGCGCTATTTGGATTGACATACCCACCTAGAACTGACGAGTGACAGGTGCACTGTATTGAATGAAAATTTTACACATGTGGGATTTAGTCCCACCGCTGTGATAAGATAGGGGCGTAGCATGTCATGAAATGGAGGGTTGTAGTAACTCACAGGATAAATATCATGCGATTAACAAATCACCCGGGAAAATTTACTCACATTTTGGTAGGGAATGAACGGATTCACTATAACTGGTTTATGAAAACTTAGTGGATGAATGGATTCACTATAATTGATTGTGAAACACTGAGTGAACGAAAGGGTTCACTAAAACTCTGTTGCTTTTAAACCGTTTTGTGCATATAAAAACCTGTGAACTCACCAACTCTCGTAGTTGACGCTTGTTTTAACATGCTTTTCAGGAAATCCGAAGGTATGATATGGCTTTTGTGGAAATTTTGTGATCACCAATCTAGTTTCGATATTATCTTATTTTGTAAAAGATTAGTAAACTTTAAATTATGGTTGGGTTGTAAATTTGTAAACGCTATTTAAATTTCTTTATTATGAATGATTGGTGTTATATATCTCCTATCGCTATGAAATCTAGACTGTCGCACCTCGTGTTTCCGCTTTAGCGGGGTGTTACACCCTTGAATGTCAATTAAGAATATTATGCCTCGTTAAAAACCTTACTAAGTAAAACCCTGTGGGAAAAGACTTAGTGAAGGGAAAAAGAGTACATAGTTACTCCAAATACGCTTGGGGTTGTTGTCTCATTAAAAACCTTGTCAGGAAAACCAGTGGGATAAAACCATGATCAAGGGAAAAAGAGTGCAACGCGTATTTTCTCCCCCTGATAATCACATCACTTGAGCTCCTTAAGTTGGCGCATCCCAATGTCATGAACTAGTCTCTGGAACGTCGAATTTGGAAGTGACTTGGTGAATAAATCAGCTAGGTTCTCACATGAATAAACTTGTTAAATATTGATATCGCCGCTTTTCTGCAAATCATGCGTGAAAAAGAACTTTGAGAGTATATGTTTGGTCATGTCTCCTTCCTTGAGTTGAGCAATACGTGTCGCATTGTCTTTATACAGAACTATTGGTGGCTCCTTATCTGAAATGACTCCACATGATTTGCCAATGTGTTATATCATATTCCTCAACCAAACACATTCTTTGTTTGCTTCATGGAAAGCTAAGATCACGACATGATTAGACGAAGTGACTGGCATTGTACTTTGTGGAACGCCATATCATTGTTGTACCATCTATAGTGAAATACATATCCGGTTTTGTAAACAACCAGTATGAGGATCAAATAGGTATTTGGCATCTGCAAAACCATATAAACTTCCCTTTGATGGGTTTGCAAAATGTAAACCCAAATCCTTTGTACCTTGAAGATATCGGAATATTTGTTTTACTCCATTCTAGTGTCTCCTCGTAGGACACGAACTGTATCTCGCTAATAAATTTAAAGAGAACGAGATATCGGGTCTAGTGTGACCAACGAGAAACATTAGTTCTCCAATATAGCACTCAGATATGGTACTTTCGACTTGGGATTTGCAGGTATTCGAGGAGATCGAACCCTGGTACCCAAAAATATTCCCAAACAGCTCAAAATCAAGAGTTTTTCACTATAAAACCTCAATAATTAATCTCCTAATCGATCCTTAACCAAATCTAACAATAGAATGAAGAAACCTTACACAGAAATGATGATAGTGATGATGGAGATGATGACAATGTTGTTGCTGCTGAATTTCCAAAACACACACACATAGTGAAAGATTACCCTAAAAATGGTAAAACCGTACTATTTCTTCCTTAAATACCAAGGGCCAAGCCCATCAAATAAACCAAATAGGCCTAAGCCCATCATTGGTTAAATTTTCCAATAATGACAATTCGGTCCTTTTACTAAAGCCGAATCTACCTAGACTTCAAGTAAACCAAATAACCTGTTTTATTTGGAAAGATAGGGTTAGACCATAGGGCCTAGTGAATTCCCTCAAATAAAACAGGTTATTTACAATTTCGGCCCGCTGACCACATTTCAAAACATTCAGACAACCAGATGTGTTGCGGACAAAGAAAGCCCCGTCACTTAGTGACATTCAGATCATGCCCATCCGGCGCCTAACAATAACTCCCAAGGGACGTACTCCCGAGGTACCCCCAAATGACCGATCAGGCCAAATGGTAAACATTCCCAAGGAACAGGTAGTTCCAAGGTACCTAGTGTCCTTAATGCAACACATCTAACAACAAACAATTCATATATTACCATTTTAATCATGTTTAAATGTAATTGCCATTTCATATCATTTTGCAATAAATCATCAGGCAGATTCGCAGTTAAAACAGTTATCAAAATCAGAATGGATATCTTTAAAACAGTTAAAACATTCCATTCACTCCAGTAAGGGAACTCACCCGAGTCTATCTCACTGAACTCCCAGCTACTCCGCCTACTGAATCTGTAAGTGTTCTAAGGCATTAATGATTCGCGCTTAGTAAAACCCACTAACTATGACACCCCTAGGCAGACCTAGCAAGGGGGTTCCGCTGTGGAAATCACTATGGAATCACTATGGAAATTCCTCTCCGAAAACTAACCCTAAAGTCGAAATCCCCCAAAATCCGACCCGGGAAACAAATATCCCGACTCGGGAAAATGCATATCCCGACTCGAGGAAATGCATATCCCGACTCGGGGAACTCACAAATCCCGACACGGGAAATTCATAAACTTACTCGGGGAAAAGCCGAAATACGACTCGGGTAAGTTAAATCCCGACTCGGGATACTATAATCTGACTCGGGCAACAAGAGAGGCTGCCCGACTCGAGGTTTTCGCAGTTTATACAACAACCCTCACATTTGATCTATAGAGGTCTAATTTAATCCAAAGCGATCCCAAATGATCCTAATTAGCTTAACAAACAATCAAAAATACATTTTTGGCTTAAAAACTACATTTCATACCTTGCTTTGATGAATCCTGATGAAGAAGAAGAAGGAGCCAATGAAGAAGATGGTGATGAATCTCCAAGAACACACACACACTTCTCACACACACACTAACCCTTTTCCAAATGAGGTAAAATCTAGGATTTAAGGCTTAAATACCTTGAGCTTTGGGCCAAGCCCATACCCCAAATAGTCTAATCCAACCCATTAATAACTTTCGCAAATGGACACAAATAGTCCCTAACTCCTCTTATTATTTTAGAAGAGGTTCAACTTAACAAGAATTTAACCTAGTTATCTATATTAAAACCTCAGTCATTACATTATCAAGGAAACACTTTCTTCCAGAACTCGATCTTGAGTTGACATGCTTAAGATCTCAATCTATTTATCAAACAAACTCCTCACAACAAGGACTTGTTGCGATTAGATATCGTAAGAATTAGGCATCCATCCCAAATGAAGTCAACGATTTCCATTCACTATGAATAATCCACATTCTATATCATATGCTCAAAAGGTATAACATCTAACGTTACTTCCCACGACACACAAAACCGTTGCGATTAGCGAAAGGTTACATCTCACTATTTGTCATCACATAATTACTTACCTTAACATAAGTAATCAAGTATCCTCGATCTACATGGATAAATTCCCGCACAATGAGTCATGTAGTAAACATAATTCTGTTCAAAACATGAAATAACTACACCTAGGAGCTATCGCCAACATCATACCCGAAATAGTGTAACTAACGCAATACTAGTTGTCACTATCTACTGCATATTTACTACTTGCCTCAGCAAAAGTGATCAAGCATACTCATGTACCTGTAAATTCATATTAACACTAACCAGGTGCGAATTTGAATTTACCTTACATAAGGTCCTTGATACCATCGCGAAGCGTCTTAACAATCAAGGCTTTCTTAAGGTCTCCCTATATCTCAGTTGTGTCCCTTTACTCCAATAGTTTAAGACTAGGCCCGTCCGATCACCTAATTCACTTAAACTAAGGCTCTGATACCAATTTGTAACAACCCAAATTCCAATAAATATAAAGTCAACTTCCCAGTGATCTAGTGCAACGGAATTAATTATCAAACTCAAAATTTGGCGTTCAAGCCCAATACAGTAATCCAACAGTCATAAAATCTAAAGGTACTGTCAGTGGAACAACCCTCCACAGCTGAGATAAGATATAACTAACGACCATCTAACGGATATTCAAAGCCTACCTCTCGTCTAACTCTGAGCCTTCTCAATTTCTTTCAAAGATCCATCTCTACAAACTTCCCCTGAAAATGTTTTAAAAAGGTTTTTGAAAGCGATGGTTAGACCATAAGGTCTAGTGAATCCCTCAAACAGTTTTAAAAACATAACCGGCACCATGGCCCAAGTATAGACAGTTATAATTCACAGGCGGTGCATTGTGGACATAGACACGGGCTCAACTGGTCACCCTAATTATCAGGAAGCATGAAACAGATTCGTACTTCACATCACACCAACACAATCATCAAGGGCGCACCCCATCCCTTGGTACTTGGTAACTCCCAAGGGCACACCCCGTCCCTTGGTACCCTATGTCCACCTTGCATCATGCCTAATCAGCACCCAAACATTTCAAGCATGCTTTAGATATGCAGATGATCATCAATTATCAAAGGCAGTTCAACAAACAATTCTAGTAAGCATTTCATAAAGCATTTAGTAAACAAATTTTTAAATCACAAAATATGGTTAACAAAGTTCAGTTTATAGAGATTTGGTGAGAGAACTCACCTGAGCCTAGCTCGATCAGCTAATCACTCTCTTAACGGTTCGATGATTGATCTAAAACATCAATATTTAACTTAGTTTAGTGCTAATTTCTTAACCATGCCTTTCCTAGGTATAGTTAGCACGGGGTCTAAACTCTTCCGAACCCCAAGTCGAATCTTACAACTGACCCGAGTCGGAACACCCACTAAGCCGAAAAACTGCACTAGTCCGAATCGGACTTCACACTATCACCAGGTGTCATAGTCCGAATCGGACTAACACTAGACGTCATAGTTTGAATCGGACTATCACCAGGAGTGATAGTACGAATGAGACAATCACCGGACATCATAGTCCGAATGAGACAATCACCGGACATCATAGTCCGAATGGGACTATCACCGAGCATCATAGTCCAAATCAGACTATCACGAGGCGTCATAGTCCGAATTAGACTAACACCACAATGTCATAGTCCGAGTCGGACTATCACCAGGCGTACGTCATAGTCTGAATCAGACTATCACCATGCGCTATAGTCCGAATCGATCTAACACCAAGCGTCATAGTTTAAATCAGACTATCACCAGGCGTCATAGTTCGAATCCGACTAATACCAGGCGTCATTGATGGTCCTCTATTGATGGCCAATAAGATAAATTATATTGTAGAAGGGGGGGTTGAATACAATCAACACTGTTTCTTCTACTTAATTCAGTCCACGACTCTTATGGAGCCTTTGTGTGAACTGAAGTAGATTGTCTGTTGAAAAGGATCAAGACTTTGTCGAGATCCAAACAATCTTTTTAAGTATTTAGACACACAGCCTTTGCTTATGCACAAAGCAAGAATTACAAGAGATAGAAAGAATTAGAAGATAGAAAGAAGAAAGGATTGGGGTATAGAAGATGGACCAAAGGTTCGTGTTTGAAGAACACACTACGTTCATATTTATACCCCATGCATATAATGCACGCCATCCCCAACTTTACACGTGCAAGGTAAAAGTTGGGTTTGGTGTACTATTGTACCATAAAATAATGCCCATGCGTGGTAGGGTCATGGCCTATGGTAAACAGTTACCTTATGGGTGACAAGTAAGGAGGGAACAGTAAAGAGACATCCCTTTTGTATTTTTGTCAGAAAGGCAACTTAAATCCTTTTTGTGCATATAGGACAAGAAGACAAATATAGTATTCTTAAAGTACAAGTCACTGATCAGGCCTTAGAATCGCTGATCCTTGGGAAGGATCAGGGAGGCACTGTGACTTGTTCTTTATCGAACGTCATGTAAGGGTAATCAGCTAGCTGTCAGTAATTTCAACTTTATATCATTAGTATCGCTGACTCTATCATTAGCTTGCATCAATAGATGGTGCTGATGGTTTCATAGTGACATGACAATTTGTCTTCAAAGGATACTTAGCTGATGTCAGCTCTCACTGATACTGAATGGTGTCAGTGATCAGCGATTGCTGATGTCCAAACTATCAGCGAGACAGACTCGCTGAAGTATTGAACTTCATCACAGCAGTGCTAAGTATTTTTCAGTTATTAGATAAAGGATCATTGGTAATTTATCAAGTCATAGAAGAGTTGGATCAACAGTCGTAGTCCGAATCGGACTATCACCAAGTGTCGTAGTCCGACTTAGGATTTGCAGGTATTCGAGAAGATCGAACCCTGGTACCCAAAAATATTCTCAAACAGCTCAAAATCAACAGTTTTTCACTATAAAACCTCAATAATTAATCTCCTAACCGATCCTTACCAAATCTAACAATAGAATGAAGAAACCTTACCCAGAAATGATGATAGCGACGATGGAGATGATGACAATGTTGCTGCTGCTGAATTCCCAAAACACACACACACACACATACACATAATGAAAGATTACCCTAAAAATGGTAAAACCCTACTATTTCTTCCTTAAATACCAAGGGCCAAGCCCATCAGATAAACCAAATAAGCCTAAGCCCATCATTGGTTAAATTTTCCAAGAGTGACAATTCGGTCTTTTAACTTTTAGTCCACCACAATTTAACCCCCAAAAATTACTATTTTAACAAAAAAGTGAATTCTTAAATTCCGGTTATTACAGTTGTGGTGGAGCAATTAGAACATATATCGCACAACCAAAAATCTTTAGATGGGAAATATTAGGTTCCTGACCAAGAATCGTTTTTATGGAAGGGGGTATTATAAGTTGTTGGCCTGATGCGAATGAGTGTTGCTGCATGTAAAGATAGCATGGCACCACGCAAAAACTTTTCTTTCATAATCATCACCCTAGCTATCATTTTTAGTCGCTTGATAAGCGATTCAGCAAGCCCATTTTGTGAGCTACATGATGCTCAACTTTTATCCCAATAGATATACAACAATCATTAAATATTTGGGATGTGAATTCACCAGCATTGTCTAAACGAATTATTTTATAGGATAATCTGAAAAATGCGCTCTCAATTGTACTAATTGGCCAAATAAGTATGCAAACGTCGGGTTGCGACTTAATAATAAGCACACATGTGACCATTTGGTTGATGCATCAACTAAAATCGTAAAAATACCTAAATGGTCATACGAGAGGGATGTTTGGGCCCATATATGTCCTTGACCTGATCCTGGACTGCCTTGATGGCCTTGTCTTGTGCATCCAAGCCCTGGAAAACTTCGCGCTCGAAGGACAGGAGAGCAGAGGGACCCGTTTTCATGGAGTCCTGGAGCTCAGGGATCACCCGGGTAGCTAGGCCATCCAGTGAGTTACCTAGGATCCCTGAGGCTTTCGCCAGAACGTCCAGATTCCCATTAATGGAACCTAGGGAAGGGATTGAGAGGAACATCCCTAGGTTCTGGGAAGAAGAGGAAGCACCAAGAATTTCCTTCTTCTCTGCGGCGGCTCTGGCAGCTGCAGCTTTGGCTTCAGCTTGAGCTTGTTTGAGTTCCAGAGCCTTTCGCTCATGCTCTTGCTTGTAGGCCTCGGCTTTTGCGTCAACGGCCTTCTGAAGGGATGCCTTCTTGGCAGCAATTTTCTAAAGCTCTATCTCAGAGACTTCAGGGGGGTGGATAAAGATCCAGAGCCTGAAAGATTAATAGAAGTAGAGTGGGTGTAGAAATAAACTAAACATATCATAAAGATAATTGAACTTTGGGAGTTAAGAGAATACCCGTAGATTTGGCTTTGGAGGGGTGGGAATCCTTAGAGGGATTCCCAAGCTTGCTTTCTTCGCCTTAGGAGGCGAAGAGATGGCTGGCCTCTTCAGCGACAAGCTGGGCTTGATCGTTGGTGCCCTCCTTTTAGAGGAAGAAGTCTTCTTAGACTTGTTAGTGGCAGCAGCAGCAGCAGGAGCAGAGGCAGCGGTAGGTGGAGCGACAGGAGGACGGACATCACCATCAGTGACCAGCACATCCTGAAGCTGGACGGTGAGGCTGGTAGAGTCGTGTTGCAGCGACTTGCTCCCGATCGTAGGGTTGGAGTAACCAGGAGTGGCTGCAGGGTAGTGTTTACCCAGATAGTCAGCGATGATCGCTGAGAAAAAACATGGGTATGCCACATTCTTCTCCCTGGTGGTCTTCTTGAACCTAGCCAACATATCATCATAGATATACTTGGCATAGCTCAGGGGCTTGTTGTTGATGGCAGCCCACTCCATCACCGTGGATGGGAATGCAGCCTGATCCAAGCTTCCCACTTTAGCAGTGAGGCACTGAATGAAGTGTGCCCAAATAAACCCAAAGACAGGGTTGAGCATGTTTTTCTTCACTGTGGAGGCGTTCTTAAGGGGCTCTTTGGCCTGTTCGTCGACAGGCCACTAGATATCAAGTTTCTTCAGCCAGGTGATGATCGTGTCCTTAGAAGGCTCATTGCAGTAGGAGTCTAGGACAGGTAATCCTAGAACTCTTCAAAGTACTCTGACTCCGAAAGTGAGAGTCCTAGGTACAGTACCTTTGGGACTCTTGGGTAGGCGACACTGAATACATTCAGCATCCTTACCAAGAGAGTTCTTCAGAATGACCACCTTGGCAGAAACCCAGAAAGCGCTCAACAGCTCCCTGTTGGGTGGGAAGTTGATCGTGAAGGTAGTCTTCAGAGGACAACTGAACAGGAAGTTCTTGGCAGCGTGAGGTGCTCTTTGCTAGGGGGAAGATCGATGATGGCAAGGTAGTTTTTGGTTTTCCAAGAGAGAGAGATAAGCAGAGAGGTTATCGTCGATGTTCTGGCTGTCATCATCTTCGTCTTCAGCATCCTCGTCTTGGGAGGAGATCAGATCCAGGTTAGAACCTTCTTCAGTACGGTTGGAGTGAGGAGCCTCTTCCACCACTACGGGGTTTTCAGTGGTGATGAGTGGGGTAGCATCAGTAGTGGCAGGGGTGTTTTCAGCAGTGGGAATGGGTTCGTTGACAGCATCCCATTCAACGTTGGTTTCAGCAGTGTTCTTGATGATTTCAGAAGTGGAAGCCATTGAATCTGCCAAAAACACCAAACTTATAATAAAAAAGAAAAGGATATAAGAAAGATGAAAGACTTTCAAGTTTAATGAAAAAGATGAAAGACTTTCAAATTTAAACTTTTGAAAAGATCTTCAAAATTTTGTTTTTTCTTTTTGAAAGAGTTTCAAGCCCTAGAAATTTAAGGTAGATTGAAAGATAGTACCGTTAGGATTTTCATAAACAAGAAAAAAATGTTTTCATATGAAGTTTAGAAAACAAAGATTTTATCTTTCTTGATTCTGGAAAGTATGATTTTCAGACTCGAGAATTTTTGCAACAGAATGCATGATCTTTGAGAGAGGGAAGATCTCAGAAACAGTGTAGATACAAGAAGGAAAGCAAAATATACATACCAGTTGAGAAAGAACAAAGGTTCTTGAGAAAGATTTCTTGAAGGTTGTTCTTGCTGGAATGCTTTGATTGCTTGAGTGCTTAAGAATTTTTGAGAGCGTAAAGAATAAGAATGGAGGTTATGAGAGTTTATATAGTAGAAAAGCGGAGAGAGAAAAGGGAAAAGTTGTAGACGTGTACAATTTTTTAGGAGCAATGATGACAAAAGTTATCACGCGCCGTAAAACCGTCTCACTCTCATTCACGCGCTCTACTCGCTGTCACGCGCCTGACACAGACTTGCTCGCATTAAATAGCACTAACGTGTCTGACTATGAAGGGACAACATTCTGAATATGAATCATTTCAAAAAGGAAAACATATCCTTTTTGATGATTATCCTTAAACATGGGAATGTGAAAGGTTATCAGCAGGAGGAAAAGTCCTCTTATCACATTTAATGTGTTAAGGTGGGTGAGATCACTGACATATGAAATAAATGCAATGTCTCAGCAGAATAGAGAACATCAGTGACTTAAATATGATCAGGGGGATCAATTCATTTCATTAAAGAAGAAAAGTACAGTACACTGAAAAGAAAATACATAGATTATGTACAAAGGAACTAGAAAGGCAGCGTGCTGAAGATCAGACATTAGGGTTTAGCATTCCTAGCTTGCTGATGAGTTGGTTGAACCGTTTCTCGTCCAGCGGTTTAGTGAAGAGATCAACGAGTTGATATTCAGTGGGAACGAAATGAAGTTCAACATCGCCATTCATCACATGATCTCTGATAAAGTGGTATCGGATTTCAAAGTGCTTTGTCTTCGAGTGAAAGACAGGATTGTTAGCAAGATCGATCGCTGAAGTGTTGTCGCAGTAGATGGGTATCTTTGATAGCTGAAACCCATAGTCCAGAAGTTGGTTTCGCATCCAAAGGACTTGAGTGCAGCAGCTACCAGCAGCGACAAACTCTGCGTCAGCGGTTGATGTGGACATTGAATTCTGCTTCTTGCTTGTCCAGCTCACCAACTTTTCACCAAGTAGCTGACAACCACCAGTGGTGCTCTTTCGATCTATTTTACAGCCTACAAAATCACTATCTGAAAAAGCAGTTAGATCGAACCCTGAGTCCCTGGGGTGCCAGAGACCAAGGTTGGGAGTCCCCTTCAGATACCTGAAAATGCGCTTTACAGCCTTCATATGGGACTCCTTAGGATCAGCTTGATATCGTGCGCAAAGACAAGTAGCATACATGATATCAGGTCGGCTCGCTGTAAGGTACAACAGTGAGCCAATCATTCCTCTATAGAGAGTAACAACAGATTTCCCTTCGGAATCCTTGTCGAGTTTTAGAGGAGGTGCCATTGGTGTTTTCATTTCAGAGCAGGTAGTAAGTTCAAATTTTGCAAGCATTTCACGAACATACTTACATTGGAAAATGAAAATACCCTTTTCAGATTGTTTAACTTGAAGACCTAAAAAGTAGGTTAGTTCACCCATCATTGACATGTTGTATTCAGCCTGCATGAGTGCTTCAAACTTTTTGCAAAGTTTGGCTTTCGTGGACCCAAAGATGATGTCATCAACAGAAATTTGGGCAAGGAAAACACAATCCTTGTAAGTTTTGACAAAGCGTGCTGTCGATATTTCCACGAGTGAAACCTTCTTTGATAAGATAAGTAGATAAGGTTTCATACCAGGCTCTAGGAGCCTGTTTTAATCCATACAGAGCCTTGTTTAGCTTGTAAACATGATCAGGGTGTTTAGGATCAGTGAAGCCTGGAGGCTGAGCAACATAGACTTCTTTAGTGAGTTTCCCATTGAGAAACGCACTCTTGACATCCATCTGAAACACTTGAAATTTCATATGAGCCGCATAAGCAAGAAAGAGTCTTATGGCTTCTAATCTAGCCACAGGGGCAAATGTTTCATCATAGTCTATCCCCTCTTCTTGTCTATATCCTTGTGCAACAAGACAAGCCTTATTGCAGATCACAATGCCATGTTCATCAAGTTTATTTCTAAAAATCCATTTCAGACCAATGATGGTCTTCCTGGATGGCCTGTGAACAAAGGTCCAGACAAGGTTTCTTTCGAACTCAGCGAGTTCTTCTTGCATGCCGAAACCCAAAATGGATCAGCGAGTGCTTCTTCTATTTTAGAAGGCTCATTTTCAGATAAGAAACAGACATAGAGACAGTGATTACTAGCCTGATGTCGAGTTTTTACACCAGTAGATGGATCACCTAGGACTTGATCAATAGGATGATCTCTAGTCTATCTTAGAGCAGCGGGCTGAGGGACAGCCTGAAGAGGTTCAGCAGCGACTGTAGAAGATGATTCTTCAGCGACTACATCAAGTTGAGGAGGATCAGCGACGAGAGGAACATCTTCAGATGATCCTGAAGTTGACGGAATGTCCTCCTGAGAAGTTGTGGGGGCAACTTGAGATATAGGAACGGCAGAGTAAACTGGAGGATCCTGAGGAATTTCAGGTATTTCTTCAAATCCATCAGGGATTGGAAATGGTGTTCCTGCAGCAGGGATGTTAGTATCAGGGGCTTCGTTTTCAGGGACCTGAAAGAAAGAGTTAGCCCATTGATCTACATCATTATTATCAGAAAATGAGGAAGAAGAGAATGGATTAGATTCATCAAACTTGACATGAATGGTTTCTTTAATGGTTTGCCTTCGTTTGTTAAAGACACGATAGGCTTTGGATATAGTAGAGTATCCAACCAAGAAACCATCATCAGCTTTGGCATCGAACTTTCCCAGAGCATCTCTGTCGTTCTTGATATAACAATTGCAACCAAAGATGTGGAAGTACTCGATGTCCGGCTTCCTCCCTATGAAAAGTTCGTAGGCTGTCTTCTTGGATCTTTTCACAATCAGCGACCTGTTCTACGTGTAACAGGCAGTGTTGACAGCCTCAGCCCACAATTGAATAGGAAGACGGGCTTCAATCAGCATTGATCTTGCAGCTTCAATCAGTGTGTGATTTCTTCGTTCAGCGACTCCGTTTTGCTGAGGAGTGCGAACGGAAGAGAAGTTCTGAGAAATTCCTTTGCTGACAAGGAATTCATCCAGGACACTATTTTTGAATTCAGTGCCATGATCACTTCTTATAGAACGAACAGTGATCTGATTGTACTTCTCCATCCGAAGAATGAAGGCAACGATCAACTGAGGAGTTTCACTCTTGGCTCTAAGAAAAAACACCCATGTATCTTGAGTATTCATCCACTATCACCAAAGTGAATCGCTTTCCACCCATAGACTGAATATTGACTGGTCCAAAGAGGTCCATGTGCAATAAATGGAGTGGAGAGTTGATGGTAGAGACTTGCTTAGATTTGAAAGAAGCTCTTGTCTGTTTACCCTTTTCACAAGCAGCACAAAGAGATTCCTTTGCAAAGCTGTTTTCAGGGAGACCTTTCACCAGGTTGCTGATAGAGAGCTGGTTGATGGTCTTGAAATTCATGTGGGAGAGCCGTTTGTGCCAGAGCCAGTTGATTTCTGAAGAGGCCCTGGACATGAAGCACACATTTTCAGTGGACGTGTCCATGTTGATGACGTAGACATCATGGGATCTTTGTCCTCTGAGAATGACTTTCTTGTGCCTGTTCTTCACCTTGCAGCTTTTCTTGGAGAAAGAGACCTTCTGATCTTTATCACAAAGTTGACTGATACTCAGCAGATTGTGAGTTAGTCTTTCAATGTAAGATACCCTCTGAAAGGTAGTCTTACCGTTGGTTAAGGTACCATAACCACGAGTGATACCTCTTCCTTCACCACCGAATTTGAGTGAAGGGCCAACTTCTTCCTTGAAGTCGACTAGAACATGTTTGTTTCCAGTCATGTGTTTGGAGCATCTGCTGTCAAGGTACAGATTCCCTTTTCCTGTAAGAGAAGGAAGAGTTAATTGGTCTTGGGAACCCACATGAAGTTGGGTCCGACAAGGTCAGCGAAGAAGGAAGAATCATCTAGGATGTAGGTAACTGAAGATTCAGGGGCCTCATTTACTTCAATAGCATTAGGATTAGAGGCAACATCTTCTGTCTTAACTGAAGTTTCAGTTTTGACAGGGTCAGGGATGGTGGCGGTCTCAGCGACTAAAGGTTTATTTCCTTTGGCAGACTTATTTTCCTTAGGACCTTTCTTTACCTTGGCAGCTTTTTCAGCCTTGGTAGCATGGGGACACTGACTAGCGATATGGTCATTTTGACCACAGTGATAGCATTTTCTATAGGTCTTAGACTTAGAGGGACCCTTAGGATTTTTAAACTTAAGGTTAGCTGGTCCTTGTCCAAGAATGCCTATATCTTTTGTCTGAGGAGGAATGGGAGTCTTCTCCTGAGGTTTGGTTATTAAGTCAACCTTGATTCTAGAAGTGGGGCTTTGAGAAGATTTCTTAGCCCCTGATCCCGTAGGACCACCACCTAAGACTTTAGAAGTTTTGTGGTTTTGATTTTTAGGATTGGGAGGATGGTTTGGAAGGTTCTTGCCTTTAGAGTTCTTAGAAGGCTGAATAGAAGTAGCAGCCTCATCTTTGGAGATGGGAGAAGAACTCTGAGGGTTGGAGTTAGAAGTAACAAACATGCCAAATTTTAAATTAGATTTATCAGATTTATCCATAGCATGTTGTTTTCCTTTAACAAAACCTAAGCAGGTTCTGTTCATAGGGTGACGCTGGGTGGAGAGAATTTCATCCACCTTTTCAGAGGCATCAGCCCAGCTCTTAACAGTGATCTTCTCTGAATTAAGCTCAGCGAGAGCTTTTTCTTTCTCAGCGATGGCCTGTTCTCGTTCAATGCAAAGCACTTGGTTTGCATGAACTTGGTCTTTGTAACTAGTCTAAAAAACAGCAAGCTCATTGAGTTTCTCATGACACTCTTTGAGCTCAGTCCTAAGGTCAAAGTTGACCTTTTCAGTAGAGGACTTGCCATTTAAGGCATTGTACAGATCGATGGTTAAAGCATCCATCGCTGTCATAGCATTAGAAGGAGAAGGAGTAGATACATGAGGAAGATCAGAGGTCGAGGCAGAAGTAGCAGTCACTTCTTCTTCAGGGATGTCTTCGAGCTGCGCCATAAAAGCAGGCTCGGTTTCTTCAGCGATGGCCATCAGACATGTGACCTCGCTGGTATCCTCTTCATCAGAGTATTCATCAGAAGATTCATCCCAGCCTTTTCCTTCAGCGATCAGACCTTTGCCTTTTCGCTGGAATTTCAGCTTTCGGTATTTGGACTTCAGCTTCTGGTACTTTCCGTCTTTGGAAGCTGGGGTAGAGGATTCAGCGAACTAATTCTTCTTGTACCTGCACTCAGTGGCAAAGTGTCCTTTGCCGTGACATTTATAACAGATAGAGGCAGCCTTGTCACCAGAAGGGGTGTCAGGCTTGTTAGTTAGAGCGAGCTGCTTGGACTTACGGAAATTTCCTTTCCTGCCAAACTTTTTGAAATGCTTAGAGAGAAGGGCAAGAGACTCATTGAAATCTGTCTCATTGTCAGAGACAAGATCAGATTCAGAATCATCTATCTCAGTGATAGTCACTATTGAGACAGGAGTTTGAGAGGGTTGAGGAGCATCAGAAATTAAGGCAAGAGCGGTACCTTTCGCAGCATCCTTGGTGTCTCTGATGAGATTCGTCTTCAAAGACTTGGTTTGCTCGTGGTTGAGCATCATACCGTATAACTCACTAAGAATTATAGTCTTAATGTCCTTAGACAATTTTAGACACATGGTGTACGTTTCCCAGTATTCAGGGAGGGCCTCCATGAATTTTGTGATTACCTGCGAGTTAGAGTAAACAATATCGTAGGTCTTCAGATCGATCAGAAGGCAGTTAAACGTCTGATGGGTCTGGGACAAAGTTTCACCTTTAGCAGCGATGAACTTCTCATACTGACGTATGAGGTGAATCTTTCTAGATTCTATGAGAGCATCAGCACCCTCATATTGGATACACAGAGTATCCCATATCTCTTTAGCTGTCTTAAGCTTACTGATAGAGTGAAATACTTCATCAGGAAGAGACATGGCTATCAGAGACCTTGCCTTGGTGTCAACATTCACCAGGCGCTTATCTCCGTCAGTCCAGTTGGACACCTGTTTGACAAAGGTTCTTTCAGGAGCAGCGGGAGTGGTGGTAGTAGCAGCAACAGCTGGAACTATAGAAGTGGGAACATATGGTCCATGTTCTAAGAAGTAGGGGATTTGAGTTCCATAGAGGGAAGTTATCAACATTGAATCTGGGTGGCTTTGCCAGAGATCCAGATTCGAAATATATGTCTTTAGGAGGATTGGCCAAAGGGTGGATCTAGAAACTATGTTTCTTTTGTGAACGGTTAAGAAGAAGAGGTTTCTAACCGCTCTAATACCACTTGTTGGTCCTCTATTGTTGATGGCCAATAAGATAAATTGTATTGTAGAAGGGGGGGTTGAATACAATCAACACTGTTTCTTCCACTTAATTCAGTCCACGACTCCTATGGAGCCTTTGTGTGAACTGAAGTAGATTGTCTGTTGAAAAGGATCAAGACTTTGTCGAGATCCAAACAATCTTTTTAAGTATTTAGACACACAGCCTTTGCTTATGCACAAAGCAAGAATTAGAAGAGATAGAAAGAATTAGAAGATAGAAAGAAGAAAGGATTGGGGTATAGAAGATGAACCAAAGGTTCGTGTTTGAAGAACACACTACGTTCATATTTATACCCCATGCATTAAATGCATGCCATCCCCAACTTTACACGTGTCAGGTAAAGGTTGGGTTTGGTGTACTATTGTACCATAAAATAATGCCCATGCGTGGTTGGGTCATGGCCTATGGTAAACAGTTGCCTTATGGGTGACAAGTAAGGAGGGAACAGTAAAGAGACATCCCTTTTGTACTTTTGTCAGAAAGGCAAATCAAATCCTTTTTATGCATATAGAACAAGAAGACAAATATAGTATTCTTAAAGTACAAGTCACTGATCAGGCCTTAGAATCGCTGATCCTTGGGAAGGATCAGGGAGGCACTGTGACTTGTTCTTTATCGAACGTCATATAAGGGTAGTCAGCTAGCTGTCACTAATTTCAACTTCAGATCATTAGCATCGCTGACTCTATCATTAGCTTGCATCAATAGATGGTGCTAATGGTTTCATAGTGACATGACAATTTGTCTTCAAAGGATACTTAGCTGATGTCAGCTCTCACTGATACTGAATGGAGTCAGTGATCAGCGATTGCTGATGTCCAAACTATCAGCGAGACAGACTCGCTGAAGTATTGAACTTCATCACAGCAGTGCTAAGTATTTTTCAGTTATTAGATAAAGGATCATTGTTAATTCATCAAGTCATAGAAGAGTTGGATCAACAGTCATAGTCCGAATCGGACTATCACCAAGTGTCGTAGTCCGACTTAGGATTTGCAGGTATTCGAGGAGATCGAATCCTGGTACCCAAAAATATTCTCAAACAGCTCAAAATCAACAGTTTTTCACTATAAAACCTCAATAATTAATCTCCTAATCGATCATTAACCAAATCTAACAATAGAATGAAGAAACCTTACCCAGAAATGATGATAGCGACGATGGAGATGATGACAATGTTGTTGCTGCTGAATTCCCAAAACACACACACACACATACACATAATGAAAGATTACCCTAAAAATGGTAAAACCCTACTATTTCTTCCTTAAATACCAAGGGCCAAGCCCATCAGATAAACCAAATAGGCCTAAGCCCATCATTTGTTAAATTTTCTAAGAATGACAATTCGGTCTTTTAACTTTTAGTCCACCACAATTTAACCCCCAAAAATTACTATTTTAACAAAAAAGTGAATTCTTAAATTCCGGTTATTACAGTTGTGGTGGAGCAATTAGAACATATATCGCACAACCAAAAATCTTTAGATGGGAAATATTAGGTTCCTGACCAAGAATCGTTTTTATGGAAGGGGGTATTATAAGTTGTTGGCCTGATGCGAATGAGTGTTGCTGCATGTAAAGATAGCATGGCACCATGCAGAAACTTTTCTTTCATAATCATCAGCCTAGCTATCATTTTTAGTCGCTTGATAAGCGATTCAGCAAGCCCATTTTGTGAGCTACATGATGCTCAACTTTTATCCCAATAGATATACAACAATCATTAAATATTTGGGATGTGAATTCACCAGCATTGTCTAAAGGAATTATTTTATAGGATAATCTGGAAAATGCGCTCTCAATTGTACTAATTAGGCAAATAAATATGCAAACGCCGGGTTGCGAATTAATAATAAGCACACATGTGACCATTTGGTTGATGCATCAACTAAAATCGTAAAAATACCTAAATGGTCATACGAGAGGGATGTTTGGGCCCATATATGTACATCCCCTTGTATCCTTTCCAAAAAATTAAGGGAGTAAAACCCTATTTTGGCTGGTGATGGGCGAGTAATTGATTTTCTTTGTGAACAAGCAACACAAATAATTTCCTTAGTTTTGAAAAAGCTTCTGGTTCTTCAAAGTGTACTCACATGATTGTTTTATTATTTTCTCGCATCATTACTGATCCGGGATTGTTTAACCGGTTATGCCATAAAATAAAATTCTCTTGGTCCATAAACTTCTGGTGTATGACCACATTTAATTCAATTGCACTTACTTTAGGAAGAAAAGGTAGGCAATTTTCAACACACATTTCTTCCCTGAAATCATATTTATAATGTAAAGGTATTCAATATGTCATTCACTCATAGTCCCAATATATTATCCATTCATACGAATATCTTTAAAATTCGATGAATTCCTTTAAGCCTTGGGGGATATAAGTGCATTCTCAATTAATTCCGTCTTGTAATAGCACACATTATGTATATATCAAAAACCTTCAATTAACTTTGCCTTTTGTGCAGTTAAATGAGAAAAATATTTTCTTTTCTCGAGGATTGTATGTTTTCATCATTAATATTCAGTCGATTTGAATAATCCATATTCTTTAAAAGAAAACATAACCATAAAGTTTTATAAATACCTAGAACTCAAGATATAAAGTATTTTAATTTATGAAGACAATCTCATTATCATGCATGGCAGTATAGGAACTTTCAAACATTTCTTTTATTGATAATGTTATACTAACATTTCCATATTAATCAATAATCACAACAACACTTTTGGATTTCCAGGTTAGGAGGGGAATCACATGGATTGCTTAAATCCCTACAAACCTTAGGGCTATTTACACCCGTTTTGACAAAATCCAATTGATATCTTGCAATTTATTTGATTGGAAGATATGTTGTCCCACAAATCAAAGAAAATGAGAAGAAATGGATTGAATCAAGGTAAAGATGATGATGATGAATGTGAAAGCTTCAATATCTTAACAATGGAGTTTTTCCCAAAAAGGCAAATATGATTCAATACAAAAACCCTAAACATCTCTTACCTTATATAGGTAAGAGGAAGTTACATCAAATGACAATAAAGGCCCCCGAGGTTACAAACCTCTAAACAAGGGCTAACAAAAACACAATTGTTCACAACTAACTGAAAGTTTAAACAAGAAAGCTATAAAGATAGTGAATTCTGACTCTTCACAACAAAGAGGTCCTACAATCTCCCCCTTTGTGAAGAAGTCAGAAAGGTGGTGGAAGCTCCAGAGCTGGCTCCCACTTGGACATTTGCAAGTATTCCTCCCACTCGCCGATGATCCTTGCTCTCATCTGCATCGCAGCCTCAACTCGTCTGTACATCAACCGTTCCTTGAGCTTCCTCTCAATCAGTCTCATGGCCTCTAGTAGCTTTCCCTTTCCATCTATGATCCTCCGTCCAGGTATCTGGTCAGCCAGTAGTCTACTCTACATCCCGTTGTAGACATAAAGAAGGGTCCTGTCGCAGAACTTGGAGAGCTCGCCAAATCTCATAAACCTGCGCTCCTTCTTCTTCCGAGTCATATAGAGAACCCCATGCTCAGGTATACTGGTTGGCATATACGGAGTGTAAGCATCAATACCAGGCACGAGCAAGTTTGGTCTGAGCAGGTTGACCTTCGGCTGGCGGCTCTCGATTGCAAGCTGATAGTCCGTCACCCGCGCAAGAGTGATTGCGTGGCGAACGTACTTCTTCAATATCTCTGTGCCGTCTCTGTAGTGCTCTGGTCGGAGAATCGGGCCTTGGAGGTACTTTGAGCGTGAGAAGATCTTCTAGATGCACCCGATCCAAATCAGCTTCCGTGAACGACCAGTCTTATAGCTCACCTCGTGGAACGCCGGTCCCGTACATGCGGACGTCGTACTCAAAAAATAATTGATGACCATGTTTGTAAGGGCGCATAGCAGTTACCTTGATGAAACGACGTCGGATCCTTGACGTCCATGGGTGGCCCAGTTGCACATCCTCTGGTGCACGTAAGCTGTCCTTCTCCTCTTTGTCTTGATGTGCGAGATCCCGAAGTAGACCTTTCGGGACCAGACGTGCAGCTTTTCTTGTTGGTAGATGCGGGTGAACGATTCCTCAAGGAATGGACGGAAGATGACTGAATGGTTCCAGTTGAGCTGGATGACGGTTGGAGCGGCGGATTCTGGATCAGTAAAATGAATAGTCCGTGGAGCGTCTGGAGTGGGAAACACAAATGTCGAGGTGAGGTTGGTGTAGTCAGAATCCCGGACAATGTCGTCCCCCTTCTGATATATCCTGAGACTCTGAGCAAGCGACCGCAGAATTTTTCGGGCTTCCTCCGGAATCTGGAAGTCTGAAGGATCCGTCGGTGCTGCTTCTGGAAGGACGACTTCAATCTGAGCCGTGGCTGTCATCTGGGGAAACTGAACTACTTCACCTTCTGGGATCCGCTCGTAGCGCCAACTCCCCATGTCGGGAATATCCTCCGTGTCTGAATCGACATAGGGAGCCTCGGCGGCAGCAGACTTTGTAGGAGTACTTGAGGGGGCAGCCGTGGAAGCTGGAGCTGGAGTAGAACCGGAACTTGGGCGGAGAGGCGGTCGTTCTGAGTCATGTATGAAGAGATGACGAACGCATGTTCCGTCTCAGTAACGTAGCCCGGTATCGGAGGTAGTTCGCCCGAAGTCGGAGGGGCGAGTCTGAGGACGTCTTCGGTCTGACGGGGGATCGGAGTCTCGGATGATGGGGCTGCCTCAGAGTGTTTGCCCTTGATTCGCCGTTTAAGCTCGTAGAGCTCCGCATCCCGGTCTTCTTGAAGCTTTCGTGACGCCTCAAGATCTGCCAGTCTTTTCCTCTCCGTCTCGGCCAAGGCTTTCTCCAGTGCCTCGACCCGCGCATCTCGAGCCCGGTTGGCTTCCTCCACAGCAAGTAACCTGGTTTGGACGACTTTTAGGATGTCGTCCGAATCCGTCGGACCTAAAAGTCCCGTTGGTACAAGGGTGGTTTTAGGGATTCCACCCGAATCCGTCAGGCCTAAAAGCCCCGGTGTTGCGTGAGCATCTTTAGAGACTTTGCTCGAGTCTGTCGGACCCTGTCCCGGTAGTACAGCACCCGGTGCCACTTGGGCTCCAGTTGTCGAGAAGAGTCCTACTGAGGTGCTCTCTCGGCCTGATGTCACCGCTGGAATGATGTTGACGGTGTCAGGGCTTCCGGTGGATCCTCGAAGGGCGTCACTCGACGCACCGACTCTCCCCGTTTCGGCCTCGCCACTTGGGCGGGCTGATGATGCTCCAAGTAGTGTCCTATCCAAGTGAATGACTTGAAAAGTCTCGGTAAGTGGCTCTAGGACAACTGGTGCACGGAAAGAAGTCGAGAGGCGGGGCGGTTCCTCTCTCATTTCAACACCAACAGACTCCAAGTGAGTGGTTGGTGGAAGTTGAGCTAAGTCCCCGTGTAAAGATGAAACGACCATCTGTTGAGAGATGGCCGAGTGGTCGGTTGGGGCGTGCAAATGCGCTAGTTGGCTGCTAGCGTCTTGACCAGACACCGTAGGGTGCCCGGTCTCGGTGTGGGTTGCCTCTCTGTTGGATGGACTCGAGATAAGGGAAACTTCCGTTTCTAACCTGTGCGGTTCTACTTCTTCGTCCGCATTCTCTAGTTGAGCCCAAAGCTCGCCTAATTGGACCTCAACATCTTCGGTCTCTTTTTCTCTTCTCTCTCTCTCCTTTTCTCCCCTCTCTCTCTCTCTTCTTCCTCACTGTCCTCTCTCCCCCAGCCGGTAGCAACCTCGGCCTCACCTTCTTCCTCACGACCGACGGTTCTATCATCCGAGGCTAGATCGCCTGCTAGTACTGGATCTCCGGAGATCCTGTCGTCGTTGAAGGAAGAGGTGGCTTCATCCACATCAATCACCTGGGCCTTTCCGCCCTTCGCTGGTTCTGAAAGTTGGAACTCAGAGTCAGAACTGTAATCTATCATCTCTTCATCGGTGGCTTCGTCATCGGGCTCACGACGGTCCGAAGGAGTGTGCTCGGGGGACTCGTGACCGTCGGAGTCATCGCCTGAGGGTTCGCCGGAGGGTTCGCCTCCCTGAGTAGTAACGGCCGCCGAATGTGGTGGTGGAGGAACGTGTGCTTGTTCTTGTGGGGAAGCTTCCACGTCCTCATCAGTCTGTAGAGGTTGTTGCGGCGGTGTCGGCGATCGGCGCTCTTCCGATGACGAGTGTACGGGGGATTGTTGGAGGACCCCCATGTACTGTTTCACCCTGAGTCTGCTCATGATCTCATGATCCAACTCGAATGCAGATGTTTCCTCCACGACGGTGGGTGTACGGGCACGAGTGGCTCGGTTCCGAATCATCATCTGATATGCTCCAGCTCGAGACGTGTGCGGAGTGGCGGACGTACCAACGATTCTACCCTCTCCTCCCCTCACGGCAACGCTCATCACTCCCGAGCCAGAAGCTCCCCCACTGGAGCTCTGGCCCGCCGTGCCTAAGGCACGGCCACTAGAAGGGACGGGTTGCACGTCTTGGGCAGGGCTCCTCGGTTCTGAGGAGTCCGTAGACGTGTCTTCTAATCCTATAGACACTCGGTACAACCTAACACTCATAGCCCTACGGTCCGCCATGTTGAGCACGTTCTCGGGGATCGCCATCTCGACCTGTCCAGGGCGCAGGTTCTTCTTGTTGCCGCGGCCAATCTGTATGCTTTCGAAGCGGAGATGTCTGGATCGGCGTCTGACTTCGCGGTTACGATCCATGTGATCACGAATGACCAAGCTGAAGAACCGCATCCACGGGATGGATGTATGGCGAGTCCTGCTAGGTCCAGCTCTTACGTCGTTAATCATGTCTGCCCAAAGCTGTTGGGCAAAGTCTATCCGTCGTCCATAAGCAACAGCATGGATGACGTGCCAAAAGTGGGTGGAGGCTTTGTCCACGCCATGTGTCTTCGAAGAGAGCGTCCGGTTGAGAATGTTGAAAAATGAGTACCAAATTGGAGGCAGCATTCCTTGAGCGACTTGGGAAATCCCTTTTGGTCGGTTGTTTGCAGTGTAGTGGACCCCGAGAGCGAGTACTTCGCTGAAGAGCTCGGCTCCAGAAACCAGAGGGTCGAACGGGGCCGCAGGAGTGGCGGCCGGTAAACGAAGGACTCGACGGAGATCCTCCACAGTAATGACCAGGTCAGTGTTGTCCACCCGGCCGATGATGGTTGGAGCTCCGTTCCGGTTCTCGACACGCGAAGTGTGCTAGAACTGTTGCAGATAGATCATGGGAATCTGAGCAGTGGCTTGCATCGCGTATGCAAGGGGATGCGCCCGTAGGATCTCAAGGACCACATCGTCTTGGACAGTGAAGTTCGCCAGGTCGACGAACCCGTTGTTCTGGATGATCTGAATGATGTTGGCCGGGTCAATAAGAGCTCGGTCAGCAGCATTTCCGACAGGAGAAGTGGGAGCAATAGGTTGATCAGCCATTTCTATAAAATAAGTCAAGTGTTAGTAAGAATGCAGCGTGAAGAGACTATACCCTCGACTAGACGCGAGTCGGAAAAACTCGAAAACCCAAAAATGAGTATTTCGTATTTTCCGAGTCGAAAAGCGAGCAAACCGCGAGGGGAGGTTTTCCGATTCGGAAAAGGTGATTTTCCGAGTCGGAGAACACTCAACACTTAGACAAAATTGAGCATAAAAATAAACACAAGTTTTCCGATTCGGAATAGATGGTTTTCCGAATCGGGAAACTCCAACACTTAGAAGAATTTCAAACAATTAAAGAGGTTGGTTTTCCGATTCGGAAAACATTGTTTTCCGATTCGGAAAATGTGATACTTAGAAAAATTGAAAAGCATCTTGGTTCACACACGAGTCGGAAAACCTTGGAAACCCATACGGGTAATTCCATGTTTTCCGAGTCGGAAAAGATAAACTTAAAAACGAGATCCAAGATGGATTCGGAAAACCTGATAATCCGAATCGGATATCTGGTTTTCCGAATCGGAAAACAACATGAACGGTTATCGTCTTTGAATGCGGAAAACTTGAATGTTCAAGTTTTCCGAATCGGAAAACTTGAACATTCAAGTTTACCGAATCGGAAAACCGAGACGGTTCGTCTTCCAGATTCAAAAACCACCCAAAAACCGACGATTTAACATTCTAAACTAACAAGAAATGATCTAGAACGATTAATAACAAGTTTAGAAGCATAATGAGATCGATTAAACACCCCGAAATCCCATTCCAAGAAGTTTGGGTTTCGGGTAAGTTTAGAAAAGTTTAGGCTTCGATCCAGACCTCAAAACGACAGATATAGATGATATAACTATATAAGGATTGATCGTTTACTTACCAGGAATCCGAATATGTAATTTTTTTGACGATCGGAGCACAAACGAGCAAAATCCGGAATCGAGCGCGAAGTGGGTATCGGGAGAGTTCAGAGAGAGAAAAAGATGAAAATTTGAAAATTGTGAAGATTAATCTCTTTATACCGGTTTATATATTTTTACCGAAAAACACTGAGTTTGGGTTAAAAACACTGTGTTTGGCTCTCCTGATGACTATCTGAACCCGACTTTCACCAAATGGCAAAAACCACCCCTGGACTAGAAGTTTCAAGAAACTTACAAACTAGTCCCCGAACTTGTAGTTTTAAGAAGTTTCAAAACAGACCCTGGACTACAAGTTTCACTCAAGAGTAAAACGAGTCCCTGAACATCAAATCCAGAAGTTGGCAAAGTTAGTCCCCGAACTTGTAAGTTCAAGACATGTACTCTACCGCCCCCTGAACTTTCAAGTTCGCAAAAATTTACAAATTCAGCGCTCGACTCCCGAGAAAGGAGACTTACCTGGTACGTCTCGACAGGGTTTTGTGCGAGTTCTGATCTGAAGTAACCAGAAGTCGTCGTGAGGATCCACACCTACAAAAGAAAAAAAAAATGGTATCCAAGGTGTTGTGGATCCGAGAACGTCAGTGAGCACATCAAACATTAAAAACAAGACTTAGTGCTCCCCCTAAATTCATGCACTCTCTCAAGAATTCCTACAGACTCCCCCTATACACATGCACTCTCTCAAGAATTCCTACAGACTCCCCCTATACACATGCATACAGAACAGGAACTCCAGACTCCCCCTAGACCTCAGGCCGGGAGGTCTAGCATTCCTAACTTGCTTAGGAGAAAGAAGTGACGTTTCTCGTCAAACGGCTTAGTGAACAAATCAGCAAGCTGATAGTCACTCTCAACAAAGTAAAGTTCAACATTACCTTTCTCGACGTGGTCTTTGATGAAATGATATCGGATATCAATATGCTTCGTCCGAGAATGTTGAACCGGATTTGCCGTGATCTGAATCGCACTTTTGGAGTCACAGTAAATTAGAATCCGTTGCATGGTGTATCCGAAGTCGGCAAGTTGGGTTTTCATCCACAGAACTTGCG